>JAYMTE010000009.1:0-46850 GCA_036897545.1 Pelargonium fulgidum
CCCTAATTTACTCCATGATTTAAGGCCTAATCAACTCCCTGATTTACTCCCTGATTTAAGGCTAATTTAGGAGGTTTAATATAAACTATTCTAACCAAAACAATCACAAAATGCACTAAAAAAAACCCCACGAACGTACTTAAAACAGCAATCAATGACCCCCACAAACAGATCAAATATATCCCAAATATTATGCCCTATTTCAGCTATAGTGCAACCCCAAAAAAGTGGTGTTAAAGTATCAAAACTTATCTCAGTATTTGAGCAAACAAATCAGCCAAAAACAACCAAGCAAAGCCTAAACTATCACCCTAAATCAGCCACAACAACTCACCACAGCAGCCACTCACAACAACCAACTATATAGCCAAATGTCCCCCAAACTACTTCAATCACCCTATTTGAAGCCTTAGAGTTCGAATATTCAACATGTAACACAAATATTTCTCCTCTAAAATTCAACCAAGCACAAAAAAAAAATTTGAAAACCGCATTTACTTGGCACGAAAATCAGACCTGGCCACAAGGCTTTTCTTCTTCTTTGAAAGATGAAGTTTTAATAAAGGTTTGATGGTTTGAATATGAGATTTTTTTTAGAGTCGAAGGAAAGAGTGTGAGAGGTTTTTGAGAGAGAAGAAGGCTAGGTGTTGCATCCTGCAACATTGGAGCTCAAAACCATCATGCACAAACACATCTGCATGGCCCAAGCCCGCATCCGCCTAGCCCAAGTTAGCATCCGCATCTGCATCCGTCTCTGTATCTGTGTCTGTATCTACATGTGCATCCGCGTATCCGTATCTGCATCTGCATCCGCGTAGGATTTCAACACACCTTAGTTTTCCATGTACTATTAGGATTAGTAGTTTGTATAGAGTTCCTTTAGTTTTCCTTCTACCACTAAGATTGGTAGATAGTTTAGCTTGGTAGTATAAATAAGGGGAGGGCTTATTTGTCCAAACCAACTTAGTTCTTGTAAGTTCGTATTGATATAATAAGAAAGGGTTCCTTTCGAAGTTCTTGTATTTTGGACTAGGGTTTGTCCAATACTTGTACGAACAGCCTAGAGTTGTTGATTCGTGATCCAAGGTAGTCTTGAGTGTGACATTGCAGCAAAAAGATTGTTGTCTTAAGGATTTGTTCTTTGCCAACGGGTTGGCTTCGTGGGTTTTAAGACTAACTTAGACGAGCACACGGGTGCTAAAGGAAGTCTAAGTGTCGCACGAACTTGAATTTGATAAGGAAGCATTAAGGCCGTGACATAGGGTTCATGAATTTCATAAAAAATGAGGCTGAAAATGGTAAAATCCGATTTTACCACAATTTTTTTTATGTGCATAACAGAAGAGTCACGACTCAATTGGTATAACGTCGCGACTTTAGGCCCTGGTTGCTATATGAGGTTTGAGAGCCGCGAATTTTCTATTTTTCGCAAAGTCGCGACTTTTTTTTATTTTTTGCAAAGTCGTGACTTTGTTGCTATTTTCAAATTCAAAATTTTCCTCAAATTCACGACTGTTGCTCTATAGAGTTGGGACTGTTTTGTTTTGCATACTTCATTTTTTGTCGTTAAAGTTGCGACTTTCACTGTATGGAGTCGGGATTGTGCTGTTCCTGCTTTTTTCAAGAGACAATTCATGCACACTTCAGCTCAAATGGGCATTAATACTCTCACCCTTTTTTCTTTTGCTCTCACATTGATAGAAAAATAGTGAATTATAAGTTAAAACAACTAAAACCACTTAAAAACATGCTAAAGCGTTGGCTCGACGGATAGCTCCCTCACAAGGGGCTTATGTATCATCAACATACACGGGCTCCATGAGGTCACATACCTCCTCTATTTTTTTGTGAAGTATTACCCGTGGTACAGTTCAACCTTTCACCATTGACCAAAAAGGTCTTGGTGTTGTTTGGGTGTCTCACCTCAACAGCCCTATATGGTTTGACGGAAACGATGATGTATGGTCTGGTCCACAGGATTTAAGCTTACCGAGAAGAGTTTTAAATAAAAATTAAAATAAAATAATAAAAAAACATATCCTTCAGGCTTCAAAGTCTTAGGAGCAAGCTTCTGGTCATGTGATACGTGAAATATTTGCATACTAATTATTATATTTACCCCTACATTTAGCCTTGATTCGCCTCAATTATGTTTCGTTTTATTTATTTTTTACTTTATTTTGTTAGATTTAATGTTATTGTGTACTATTGTTAGTTTTTCCAAGTATTAGGTCATTTTGAAGCTGAATTTGACAAGTTTGAGTTCAATGCGAAAAGTGGATAAATTGAAGCTGGAGCACATGCTATTTTGGCTGACCCCTGAAGGGTAAATTAGTAATTTCGCAGTAATGATTATGTACGAAGTTGAAGTCTTCACAAGATTTGTAGAAGACTTCTCAAGATTTCCAAAGAGTGGTCAGACGCATGATTCCGATATCATTTTGGCACTCAAAAGTCAATTTGAAGATAGAACAACAGCAGAGTCAAGACTACAAAACTCTTATATATTCAAAGTCGCGATTGTGCCCCCACTTACTCAGTCGCGACTCTGGGCTCTGTAATAGCTTTTTAACATTTTTTTTTAATTTTTTATTGTATCAATACTATATATAGTTTAGGGTTTCGTCTCTTTAAAGGGGATGGGGCATCTACTTTAGATAGATTTTAGAGTTCTAGAGATAGAGAGTAAATTGAGATTGAAGGATTATGCTTGGAGAAGAATATAAAAGCTTGAAGAAGTCATATCTTCTACATTGAAGCTCATTTTTATGGTGTATCTCTTCTAACTCTCTACTTTTAAGCTTAATTTATGAAATTTCACATGTATTTGAATGTTAAATGATGAATACGAGTATTATTGCTTGTTTATTGTTCTATCTTAATCTATGAGTAGCTAAATTTTTATTATATGGTGATTGGTGGTTGATTTTGATATGATTGTTCATGGGTATTGTGCCCTGGAATTTCTCTTGTTATAATTGTCTCGGGTGTGAGTTGTGAAATTTCACCACATAGAATTTAGTGGTTTTGAAAGAGATTGGGAACAAGCCTTGGAGCTATGGATTGAAATCCCGAGGTTAGAAGGTCTAGAGATTGAAGTAGTTTTCTAGGGCTTCCAACGATTTAATTACTCGGTTTGTATTGTTGAACATTGAATCTTCTTCAGGCGTAGTGACTTAGCCCCAGAAAGATCGGCTCAAGTACGCGGTCTTTCGTGTGACAAGTTAGATATCGCCACATTAAGTGAAGTAGCAAATATCTCATAGAACTTGATTTGAATCAACCATCAACGCTAGTTCTAAGGATCAATCCATACTTCATTTTATCTCTATTCTTTATCCTTATAATTGTCTATTGTTGGTTGACTCTCATTGCTTGTGAATATATATCTTTTACTTTTATTTTACTTGTTCATACACACACACAACATAACATATGATTTCTTCATTGCATTTATTTCAATTCCCTAAAGACCTTTGAATTCAATCTATTGATCCAACTTAATTTAGTACTAGTCTTTGTGGTTCGATATTCGGAGTTTGAAGCTCCTCGATCACTTGCCGAGTAAGTGCCATAAAGTATGGTGCGAGCATACCATCATGCCACTTTTTTGCTTTCTTCTTGTAGATTATGACATTTTCCAATTTTCATATGCCTTAAATCAAAACTCCTCAAGCTCTGCAAGTTGAAGCTAAATTCCTTGATAGCTCAGTAGGCCCTATGCTCAAGCTTCAAAGGGAGATGGCAAGCTTTCCCATACACACATCTATAAGAAGACATCCCCATTGGTGTTTTGTAGGCTATTCGATAGGCCCAAAGAGTTTCATCAAGCCAAAATGTCCAATTCTTTTGTAGATGGGCTCACCATCTTTTCCAATCTTCCTTTTGTAATTCAGTTAGACACCTCGGCTTGGCCATTGGTTTGAGGATCGTATGGGAGCATCATCATGTGGGTGATGGCAAACTTGCGAACAATGGTTCTAAATTGTTTGTTTTTTGAAATGTGAGCCTTCATCACTTGAGCCAAATCTTGTGAAAACTTTTTTTTTAGAAACTCGCACACTATCTTAGCATCATTTTTCTCGTAAGACTTTGCCTCCACCCAATTGGATACATAATTAATGACCAAGAGAATGTAGACATTGCCATAAGATGGTGGGAACGGCCCCATGAAGTCAATGCTCCAATGATCGAATATTTCGACCTCATGTATCCCATTTTGGGGCATCTCATTTTCCAGCCTATGTTCCCGACCTTTTGGCAATAGTCACATCCCTTAGCAAACAAGTATGCATCTTTAAATAGAGTGGGCCACCAAAAATTTAAATTTTGTCATCATCTTCTACCTCTCTCCAAAATATCAAAATTTCTGGACTGAATGTATATATGAGTAAAATGTGTATCAATTAACTGTTACAAGTCATGAATTAGTTAACTGATGGAAACTTATATATTGGAGAGAGGTAGAAGATGATGACAAAAATTTAAATTTTAAATTGAAGGTAAAATTACAAATGTGTCCATTCACTTGTTGGTCAAATTTTATTTGTCTTTTATTAGTATTATTTAATTGACATATCATTTATAAGTTAACGAAAAAATTAACTCCATCTATTTATGTGTAATAAACAGGGTCGAAATTTAAAGTTCATGCACTACATTGGAAGTTTTAAAGTTTTATGTATTATATTGGGTATGAGACTAAAGTTCGTGTACTATTTGTGTCATTAATCCTATATAATTAAAAATAGAGAAAACATGTAACAAATGTCGTTGGTCTGCGAACCAAGTCGCAGACGAATTAGTTAGTTCTTCGGTCTATTTGTCAGACTTGTCTTTGTTATCATCCAATTTGAAGTACTAAAGTATTAGTTTTTGAGTTCGAAAAAAAAAATGAGTTCCTATTTTGGCTTCATTACAATTGGTTAATATTTATTTATCGGTTCATACATAAAATTTTTGCACAATAACTAAAGAATAGATAATGCACAAATTTTTAAGTCATGAACCTTTTGTCATCCACTATTATGAATGTCCTTATTACGACAACAATAAACCTACTTTTAGCTTGAGGATCGTTGATTTTCTCCACTTATTAATTATTCTTCATAATTTGTTTAGGATTTAACATATTAAAGGTGGATCTCTCCTAGTAAGGACGTTCACCAACGTAATTGCACTACAAAAAAATTGCTTATCAATGACGGAAATTTCCGTCACTGATAAGACTAAATCCATCGCTGATCGTGATTAGTGACGGAATCAGCGACGGATGGCATTCCGTCGCTGATTTGACAGTCGCAGATAGTCAGCGACGAATTTTCGTCGCTGATCAGCGACGAAAAATCCGTCGCTGGTTTCAGTCACTGATTAGCGACGAAATCAGCGATGGAAATTCCGTCACTGAATTCTGTCCCAGATCAGCGACGAAAATTAGAGACAAATTTTCCGTCGCTAATAAGCATCTGCAGACCTGGTTTTTTACTCGATTTGACCCGGTTGGAAAACCTGTGTTAACCCTGGTTTGACCCAGATGTACATTATGTTTTATAAACTGGACGCACACCAAATTAAAAAAATTAAGAAATATGTTTTGCCAAAAAATTAAGAAATATGTTTTGCCACATGAACTGATACATCAATTTGTATAAAAAGTTTTGTACAATATTTGAGACAAATATTTTTCTTACTTATTACTTATTAGGCCTTAGTTTTTACCGTTTTAAGTTTCAACCCCTGTCGGGCTTAAATCGTTATTAAAGCAAATTACTGGGGTAAATTTCACAATATAAATATTATCCTCTTCACCCTTTCATTTTTCTACGATTCCTCAGTGACGCCATTGAAGAACCTCCAAAGAATTTCCAGAAACCAGATCGCACATCACAAAAACCCTAGAATTTACGCACGGCCAACGTGACCTGTGATCTCATCAGGTAGATGCATTTTTTCTTTCAATTTATTGATGATTTGTCCAAGCCCAATGTTCAATGAACCATTTCCAAAACATCGCCCCATAGTTTCTTCCGCAATTTTTCGATTAAATTTGTGTTGTTTCTCATGAATTCGAATAAACTCGAATTGTGTGTTTTGTGCTAAAATATTGTCCTAGGATATGAAATTTAGTAAAGGTAGCTGAAGAATATGGTTTATGCGTTGATAATTGACTTTTTATTTGGATTTTCCAAGAATTGGAAGAAAATATGAGCTAACGAAAAATAATTCAATTATATGGAACATTTCAACGTACTTTTATTTATCCTCAGTTTCTTGACATCCAAATAGAGTATTATGAACAATATATAGCTGTGTCTCTAAGCATCTGTGCAAGTGAAAATTATTATTCTTATTCATTGCAATACCCAGCTAAGAGCACTTCAACAGTGGGTTGCATTTTATGTGAAAGGGGCACTGAGCTTGGGAAAGGTGATGTGCTGGTTTGACCAATTGTATCTTAATTATCGATGGTGAACTCCTGATTGTGTGTTGAAATTCTTGGCGGGGAAGCATGAATATTGTTAAAGGAGTTGCTGACCTTTTACGGAGGTCATCAAGTGATAGGTTCATTGGGGAGTCTACTACTTTGGGGCGGGCACCAGGTGATAAGTTTGCTGCTCCTGCTCCATACATCCACTTCAGGTATTTATGCTCATTCCTGATTGCCTCTAATAATTGTAATCTAAGTGTAAATTTATTTTCATTTGAAACTTATGGTTTTGGTTTACATAGTTATTATTTTAGGGGTTATAGAATGTAGATGGTGATGGTCAATGACTCAGATAGTTTTTTATTTTTTATATCCTGAGTGGGGATTATTTTAGAACATATATTAGACCATTAGTCCATGGGAATGAATTTCCCTAAGTTTATCTGTCAATATCATTATGGTCTACATAGAAGAAAATAAAGTGGAGGAATTTGTAATCTGTTGAATTGAATGCCCAGTTCCTTGCCTAATTTAATTAACTCCGGAGGTTGTTTGAATGAAAACCTTCCTTTGTGATGCTATACTGAGGCAAAGTTTTCACAAGATCAAACTCAAAAAGGGAAAAAGAATTGTTTGATAGAACGAAAGTGTTCCATGAGAATTATACTTCCATGTGATAACTGATTATTAATAATCTTGCCTTTCCATTCCATTTGGAATTTCTGAACTACTTTTAGTCTTTACAGAGATTATGATTTTTGAGATATCTACATTTTTTGGTAGATCATCTTGACTTTCTTCGGTAGGTCCTAGAGAAATGAGTGCTAGTTAATCTATTGTGTTTCCAACTTCTGTCTCCAGAGCATTAGTAATATGGGGCAATTTTTTTTTTCTTACAATGTTGTATTGGAAAGGCATTTTTTAATGGTACAGATCCTTAAGTGGTTCAGGAAGGCTATGTAAAACTGATACCAGAATTTTACCTTTTCCTCTCCATTGTGATTTTTTATGTATTTGTTATTTCATCTTGTTTCTATCTTTGTAAGAGGGGGTACATATGTTATATTAATATGATTTTAGAGGCAATGATTTTTATTCCTTTTATACTTTAAGACGTAGGGGAGGATCCTAAATAATTTTGCTAAAGGATCCATGTAACCAACCCCAACATTGCTTATGAAATGACTTGGTTATTGCTGTTGCATCATTAAAAATGTAGTGGATAGTGATTGGTTGCAGCTGACCAAAATTCTCAATTATCAATCTAATTCACTCTTGATATCATAGTAAATTTTTTGTTACAGAGTTTGTTTTTTATTTTATCAACAAATAGGGTTATTATTAATATTAAGAATAGTAGACATATATAGTAAAGTATGTGCTTCATGGGGAGAAACCACCAACATCCATGATCCATTCACACCAACGAAAATTTACTAGATTAAGCATAGAAAATGTCTAGGATAAGTAGATTTAGACATGGTCCATGAAAATAATGAGCAAAAGATTCCGTATTTAGTATCCCAATCTTCGAGGTACTCGAATGCTAGTTGCTGCCTCATCACCAATTACCCATTCTAAGAATTTGCTCTAAGGTCTGAGTAATTGAATCTTCATGTCGCAAACCTTGTCGTGGTGTTCACTTGAAGGAGGAAGGAACGGTAGAACCCGAGGGGGAGAGGGATGATTGGAGATTTAGGAAAATAAACTAAATGATGGCCTAAGTCTATAATTTAGGGGTTAAGAGAGGAATTTGATTCCCGGACTCTCCCATCTTATTGCCGACAACCATAATATGTCGAGAGATAGAAGAGCCATCATACTATAGTTATGATAAATAGTTTAGCTATTCCTCGAGGCTTTGAACATGCAAGACCTATCAAGAATGATTTGTAGTTTTCTCTTAGGATTAACCAATACTTAAAATGCAACCTAAATCTAGTCACAAGATGAAAATTGATAAGAGGACTTCACTTCAAATTTATGACTAATTTGAGAGCTTCCAACTAGCTTTACACCCACTAACTTCGTTTTTCACTTCATCAAGCAACTCAATGGACCTGTTCATTAATCCGATTCCATTACCTTTCTTTTCAATCTAGATAATCTGCCATTGATACATTTTCATTCTTAGCAATGTCAAACTAGGAAAGTTATCTATGCCTCCTCCACATGTCAAAATCTAGGTATCTCCTATAAAAAAGAAATAGTTTGGAGACTTCGTTCAACTATTGAACTTATGTAATCTTTTACGAACTTAGTCTAAAGCAGCCTTTAGCGTTACATGTAATCCTATTACCCCACTTATCCATGTATTTTGATCAGATCACTTTCTTTCAAAGGGTACCTTCTTCCCCTACGTATCTCTGTTTACTATTGGCCTTGCATGGCTTTTTTGAAGCTTAAAATTCATCAAGCTTGATGATAGTTAATTGATGACTTCTATCAAAAAACAAATTTCTTTTTGTTGAACTTCATTCCCACCCAAATGTTTAAGCTATTGAGTAGAAGATGTAACTCTTATCAAGTGTCCATTAACATCATATTTTTCAATGTGGTATATTTTACCACTCCCCCACACATATAGACTTGGAAAACACAACTTATCATGCTCGCGAATGATAAAAGGCATTATGGGAAAGTCATGTGTATATATTTGCTAAAAATAGAAAGTGATATTTATTTTGAAACAAAAATTGGACTCTAAAATGACATTTAATTTGAAACAGAGGTAGTATTTACTAATTTAAATCCTTGTATTGTTTTTGTTCATGGGTTAGGACAACTATCTTCTAAGTTGTTTTTGTTCATGGGTTAGGACAACTATCTTCTAAGTGCTGAAGCTCAATCATTGCTGACCTATATTAGTTAACAATAACCTATGACAATGCTTGGAAGTTAAGCCTGACAAAGCCTCTACTGTTTGCTGCAATAAATGACATTTTTACAAATTGTACAATTTTTATTACCTTTATTCTTATTTGTAGATCCATGATAGATATTGTTTTTTTCTTTTCTCTTCAGTGAAGTTGGTGATGAGGCAGTTCTTCATACACTTTGGGAGAGGTATGAGAATGCCAACGATAAGGTATGCTTTAAATAGCCAACTTTGGCATATATATTGAACAAAGCTTTTCATGATTAATCAATATGGGTAAAGTGTTGTTGAGTTGAAATGTAATGAGAACATATAATGTGCCTCATCCTTCCTTGTCTTCTGCCACTTTGTATGGATGCATCCTAAAAGTCATAGGGGATAATGATTTGATTAATTCCAGAGGAGATTTTTTGTTCTTTGTAATAAATTAATGAATAAGAAATTTACCATTTCACTGACAATCTACCTGCTTTACATTATCTACCTTTTCATAATTCTTGACAGTTGTTAAGTACATGAACAATCTACATATGTGCTGACAGTTTCTAAATTAATATTTTTAGTACTTGGCATTAACTATTGTTAATTTGATCAATATCTTGTGTTGACATGACTTTTGTCTGCATGTAAGGTAATTA
Organism: Pelargonium fulgidum; assembly: GCA_036897545.1. Classification (NCBI taxonomy): domain Eukaryota; kingdom Viridiplantae; phylum Streptophyta; class Magnoliopsida; order Geraniales; family Geraniaceae; genus Pelargonium; species Pelargonium fulgidum. The sequence goes on from JAYMTE010000009.1 coordinate 9,944, forward strand.
ATTTTTCTTGTTAAGGAACTATGTGTTACTGAGGTCGATTTTTGGTAGCTGATCTGTGGTAAATTCAATGATGTGGCATAAGCTGTTAAAGAAATGAAAAGTAAAAAGAAACGTGGAAAAAAAGTAAGTCAAAATTAAAGAACTTCCTTGAACTAAAGCTTCCAACCCGGCTTCTCTATCATCACTGTCTCTCCACTAAACACCCAAAACCTCTGATTCCAACCCACCCCAATAATAACATCCTTGACCATGTCAGAAGGTTGAGTAAAGAGGATTAAATATCAAATGTGTTTGGAGCTACATCAGCATGCTCCCGCTACAAGTCTCTCTTTTGGCAAACATGTAGATTCTGGGCATAGATCTTGAAGTCATAGGGAAACTACAAACAACTTGTCTACTTTTGGCCTTGGAGAATCTCTCAGAACATATTTTGCAGTTGTTGATAAATTTTTTGAAATAGATGAGGTGTTGTTGCTAGAGAGTAGGCCTCATCGAAAGGCAAGAGGTGCCTCCTCTGAGGTTTAGGAAGTCCTGGAGACTTGTTTTTGGTGCAGTGTTCTTGGGGTCAAGGATCAGAGTATGAAGAGATCTTCAAATGCATAGCTGTGCGAATAAAAGCCAATGGTGTATTTTCCTTGATTAAGATTTTGACCACCTTCTTTTTTCTTTTCTTCTCCCCCAACAAGTTTGAGGGTGTATTTAAATTTGATGTTTAGTTGACGTTACTGTTAATTTTTCTATTTTATGGCCAGTCATCAATCCACATTTGTGTCAACTGTTTAGTTATTTAAAATTTGAATTCCTTAAAGTTTGTAAACAGCCACATGAGCACTAAATGAAGGCCAAACTGCCAAAAATGATAAATAGTTGAAAAATGAATTTGTAGTAAATGTATCATATGATGATAGTTCATGTGCTAAAAGGATGTTTTGCCACACAAATAATTCAAAACTTAACATGCCTTGCGGACTCAATCACGTATTTGCCTTTTAGATTTTGGCCAGTGATGAATCTCAATGTTGTAAGGGAATGATTCCAAAACAAGAATATTGAAGCCATGATATTTCACTGTATCTATTGCTCTTCCTTAAACTTGGGAGCATTTGTAATATGATTCTTATTGTGGTATTGAAGTGATACATGGCATTCAGACGTGTTAACTAAAAAGTGTATGACCTTGAAGTGATGTTCGGGAAATCCTACGATCTGGGTCTTGCTCCTCTTTTCCAACACAAACTTTGCATTTTATGTTTCTTCTAAGTATTAATTGTTAAATTGCAAGGTCATCCATTAGTTGATAACAATATTTGCTATGAAATTTTATTTTTCTTCCTTATATATTTCTGCAAATTCTTATTTTTTCCCTCTAATTTGCTTATTTATAGGTTGAAAAGAGAAAGCTGTTTCATGTTTTCCTGAAGCAATTTCTGACTGTATACAAGAAATGGGAACCAGTTAATTCTGGTTTGCTAGAGATTGCTACACCTTCTGCCCAACCCGCAGAACATACTGACGATATAGTAATAGGATGCTCAGCCGGACATCCAGCTGAAATAATTCTTACATTAACTGAAGAGGTCATACAATTAACTGCTCTGGTGTCTGAGTGTAAGTTAATTCATCTCCTATACGTATCAGATTGCTTCAGAGCGACTGTAGTGGTAGTGCTTTAGAGAGACAAATTATTTCATCTCCTGTTCGTAGCCGATTGCTATCGAGAGAGTTTTCTTCATATTAATGCTTCTGATAAACTGTTGGTATTTATAATCTTTTTTCTTGAATACCCTATCTGATGACAGAAGTGAATGATTTCCTTCAATTTCCAAAATGAATATATAAGAACCTTTTTTTTTTGTGTGTGTGTGTGTGTGTGTGTGTGAGAAAGGGTTACATTTGGCGGTATATTTTCTGTGAGTACTATGCCAGTACATTGAGTAAGGGCATGGCTACCTGAGACACTTCAACATAAAGGAAAACATTAAAAAAATGGTGATTCCATAATCTGACAAACACATACTTAGGTAGTTTTGGTACTGGTGGTAAATCTTCCTCCAATATTTGTGCTTCTAAACTTTGGGTGATTCCAGTATGACTGGGGTATGTGCAAAAGGAAAGTATCTATTTTATTAGGTCCAAGATAGATCAAATAATTTCCCCACAAATTGTGGTGCAACATGACATCTTTGAATACCTATTTGGGAGAGCAATTAGTGATGATAAACAATAATTTTAATGTGGTTTGGTATATTTTACCTCCTTCGTTTTATTGTCTTGATTACAACTGATTCAAGTTTTTCATATGCCGTTTTCCTTTTTTACTTTGGATGCACATCCAGTAAATACCAGCATGATGCAATCAACAATAGACCTATCAGGGGCTTCTACAAGCTTGAATATAGCTTCTGAAGGGATGCCTGTGTTGGATGCACTAACAATTGTCACACGTTCGATGCATAATTGCAAAGTTTTTGCCTATTATGGTGGGACTCACAAGCTTACTGCATTAATGAAAGGTAAAGTTGGATATTTTCATTTGACGATATATTCCATTAAGATGCTGAATGTCTTTGTTTAACACTTTTTTGTTGTTAAAAGCTTCATTGTTGCTTGTAATAGTTCTAGAAATAGTGTTGGCAATGATACAATACTATACAAATTCTAGCAACTATTCTATGTTATACTTGAGAATCACATTAAAAATGATTTCTATGTTGGCATGTAAAAAGTTAATTTAGATGGAACATAAGATCATTGAAAGTTTAAAAATAGACCAAGGAGGGGTAATGTATAAAAAGGAAAGAAAATTAATAAATCCTCAAAAGTTAGCTTCAAGATTCCTTCAAATAGACCGAGGAGGGGTAATCTATAGAGAATTAAATATTCTCACACCCCTCCTGAAGAAGGAGCATGTAAATCAAATTAATGCGAGAGTTTGATTTTTGAAAAGACTTTTGGTAGCATTTAGTGGCTATTGGAGTTTATCCCAATGACAAATGGTTGCAAAACTTGATGGTATGATCACAATTTTGTATGACCATGTTGATGTTATGTGGAGAGTTAGCACTCTTGCCTAAAAGAGAGATAGCTGAGGAGTCCACTGGTTACTTGTGCCAAAGCATGCAACAAAGATCGCCGGATGGCACACTCGAATATGGCTGAAGAAAAGGAGAAAACCATGTTGGTATCGCTAGAACATCAATTAACGACAAGAAGTAGTCAGATATTTGTCGGGAAGGCACATAGGTGTTACTAGAGGCCGAAAAAAAATGCTATGAAAGATCAAATTTGTTGCTAATATGGATGTTGTTCAAACAACGAAAAGAGAAAAAAATTCTAGGTTTTGTTTATGAGATACTCCCCCACACATAAGCGTGATTATGATCTTCTGCATCTGTAGGGGTATATGAAAAGTAAAACAAAGATTTTGTGAAAAGAGGTTGAATTTCTTTTTTTTTTTTTAAGACTTTTGATAGTAGTTAGCGGTTGTTGGAGTTGATGAGAGAACTTTGTTGACTAGCAATGTGTGACCACATGATTCAGGGACTAACTTTTGGTAGTTTGGTCAAATGGGAGGCTCATAAACTATATCTGTAGTTTATTCTCGTGACCTAAGGACTACGTTTGGTAGTAGTTTGGTCTAGTTATTTGGTCAGATGAGAGGCTCAATGACTATTTGTATAGTTTGTCCTCAATACAAGAATTTCCTTTTAGGAGAGGCAGCATTGACTTGATAGCATCACAAAGTTAAATGTCGTTTTCAATTGTTAAAGTGAAATTTGGAATATTGGATGTGTTGCTAGTATGAAATTTTCTCAAGAAAAAGAGAAGAGACTAGAGTTTCTACTATGAGATACCCCCTTCACACACGAACATGATCTTTTGTATGTGTAGGGATGAGATAAAAGAAAAACAAAGAAAGTTTAGGAAAAAATAGACTTATGAATTTCGATGGAATCATATTGGAATAACATTATTGGCCAGACAAAAACTTAAGGTTGTCGCCAAAATGACGGAAATTTTAAGAGATTCTCAAAAACTCTGAATCAAGAGGCTCTGATACGTTGTGAAATATATGAGAGAAAATATATATTGTTTGTATCTGATTCAATAAACCACAACCTGTTTATACAAGGAGGTATAATCTATACAATGTTAATCCCTAAAAATCAGCCATGAAATTCATTTAATCTTTAATTTATAGAGAATCAAATGTTCTTTTAACACAAAATCATGGGGGCAAATTGAAAATAAACGGAAATATTACCACCCCACAAAGCACCCACAAGAGACCCTATAAGCTCTAATAACTCAATCCCACTCCCCTTAACATTACCCAACAGAACCTCCAAGTCAACCTCTAAATTTCCCATTCGTCACTCCAGACGCTTTTCTAAGCAAGACATAAACACTCATTAGCAAAAACAAAAAAACCTTTGACCTTCGACCAACTCTCCAAACTACCAGTTTCACCAATAACCCATCTACTCCCACTACCCCCATTCAAATATCAGAAACCAGAAAAGAAGCTAAAAATACATGGGCCTTATGTCTCTTTCTCGGCATGACTGCTGCTTGTCCCCGCGAGGAAATCATATCAAGACTTCAGGTCATTGATGAAGAAGCAAATCTACTAGCCTCAAATTGACGTCCCTCTCTCAAGCTTCAATCACTCACTCATGAGATTCATATCATAGAATTGCAGTTCTCATCCTCAGTTTTGACGGGCCAGCATAGTTGGGGTGATTTCGACGCAGATTTTAACCCAAATGATAAGCCTGACATCTCCAAACTCTCAAGAGACACAAGCTTTCAACACCTTCAACAAAAACCTCCATCTCGTTGACTTGCTTCTCAAAGGAATCTCTATTTCAAAGTGCTAACATGCATTGGTTCCCTGCAAGTCTGGATGTCTTATCCTTACTCATGTTTTTCAGTCCAATAGTTTGGCATTTGCTGCTGTAACTTTTTGCACTCGTACTTCTTGGGCTATAGTTTCTTCTGTGGAATCTCTAGCTCCTTGTTTATATATATAATTCTTAGCCAATAAAAAAAAAAAAAACATAGATCTGTGGCTCTGTGAATATCTGATGTGAACTAAGACAGTAGGTTGGGAAGTTATGAATTTTACTGAAGATGATTCAAACTGTTTGTAAAAAAAAAAAAATTCATATAAGGATTTTAAATTATTAGTAACTTGTCATGGACTTGCATGCATGCTGATGAGTTATTCCTACTTTTTTTTTTCTTTCTAAAGTTAAGTGGCGATTAATTGTATACCAATTTAGTTCAGATATGTTTTTGGAATAGACTTCAGTTTAAGTCATTGGCTGGGGATATTGGGGTAACTGGTAAGTACTATTATAGTCAGCATTATGCAGTCTTTTCAAGTATAGGACTTCATGCTTCTATTGCTTCTTGATATTTTTATTGTTTATTAAATTCATGGGGATATAGTCATTGAATACATATTATTCATATTTCTTTAGTACATGCAAAATTCACGATTCTGCTATTGGTTCTGAATTCGTGATAGGATTTCTATTAGTTTGTGTTTTTTTTTCCTCGATAATAAAAGGAAAGGAAGGGAGGAAAATATAGACAAAAATAGAGAACAAACAAAGGAAGGGAGGAAAAGATAGGCAAAAATAGAGAACAAGCAGACGAGGTAGGGTTTCAAAAGGATACTTAGAGATAATTGTTTGAAAAAAATATCCGTAGAGTTTGTTTAGAGCTCTCTTGTCCTTATATTACTTACTCGACCGTTTTTTCTAAATTGCACCGCCTGGTTAGTGTTCTTTGTTTCAGGGTCTTGCATATCAGCTCTCCTTGATGATTTCACATAGAATCTAATGATTTGTCATAGACCTCTATGAATCTCTAAATTATGATTTTCTTTTTGTTATTTCAAGTTTTGTTGTGGCTAGAATTGTACGAACTTTTCTCTTATTACCCTATGGTTTTTGGGTTGATTTCAGGGGTTGTCGTCCAACTCAAAACAATAGCTGGTGCACTATCTTCTGATGAAAGTATCTCCAACACTATCGAAGAGAAGATTGGTCTCATGCAACGGATTCTTGTATATGTTGTGTCAATAGTACATAGTTTCATTGAGTTAAATTCAAATTTACCCGACAATGCACAGTTTTATAGTAATCCAGAAAACTTATCTGTTCCAACAAGATGTACATCTCCAACTGATTCTTCTAGTAGTTTGGAGGCTCAAACTAGTCTAGCAAGGCTACAATGGCACCAAAGGGCAGTAATGTCAGTGATGGAAGCTGGTGGCCTTAATTGGTTAGTAGGTAAGGTAGGCAATTTCAAGTTTTTGTTTTACATATTTTTACTTTGTTATACTAAATAACGTGCGAGCACTTGTGTAAGTGTTAATTATGTGGATGACATCAAAGTCGGCCCTGTTTATCCTGAAATAGATAGAAAACTATGTAAGATGTTACATACTCATAGACCTGCTACTAACTTTGCAGTAAACAGCATATAATATGTTCTCATATTAGCAAAATAGCTTAGGGCTTCAATAACATGTTCTTTTTACTCTTTAATTGGTTATTTATTTATTTATTTTTACAGCTTCTTTTTTTGTGAATAAGTTTTTAGGCCTTAGGTTCTCTGAGAAGTTGCTACTCATTTCACAATATATATGTACACACACGTATTAGGAGAAAGATGAGTTTAAAGATGACCCACGGGTGGACCTCAACCCAAAACCTTCCTTGCTACAACAGCCCTAGGTGTTCTTATTTAGCTTTAGAAGTCAATTGCTCCCAAATATGCCAAACCTGGCGGCTTTCCAAAATTGCATATATTTATGCATGTGTTCTTTTATTCACAAATTTGTTGTCTTCCAGAGCTGCTGCGTGTAATCCGAAGGTTGTGCATGAAAGAAGTGCGTGTGGATATAAGGCTTCTCTATTTGACTTTGAGAACTCTCCATCTAGCATTGTATGATAATTCGCGGGGTCAAAGCCATTTTAAAAGCATCGGAGGACTTGAAGTTTTATTGGATGGACTTGGACTACCATCAAATAATGCATTTATATTGGAAAATTCCTATTGTGCTGATAGAAAAAGGTATTTTACTAATGATGGTTTATTTATATGTTGATATCATTGAATTGATTGCCAATCTTTTGGAAAATATCTATGAGCACTTAGCAATGTTTGTATAGGTAGATATACGTGGTGGTGTTGTGTTGAAGTGAGTGATGTGTCACACATCGAATAAATACGAGTTAAAGTGACTAAATATAATGGTGCAAGTGAAACCCTACTAACAAGGTTGACCTTTTAGTAATAGAAGTCCAAGCCATTATAGGTAGACCATTGTGAATTATGAAATTTAACATGGTATCAAAGCTGATTTTGATCTAGATTTGGCCCAAAGGTGGCCCGTTTATATCGTCTCCCTTTGTAATCTCTGGCATGCTTGTAGATGATTGTGCTTGCAATGGCCCACGTGTGGAAGAAAAATGCCTGCACGTGAGGGGAATGTTGATTTAAAAAGGCTCCCGACTGTGTACTTGTCGAGCTCACCAGTTAAAAGAAAACGTGAGGGAGTATTGAAGTGAGTAATGTGTCCCACATTAAATAAATATGAGTTAAAGTGGCTAATGTAATGGTGCAAGAGAAACTCTACTAACAAGGTTGACCTTTTAGTATTGGAAGTCCAAGTCATTATATATTGTCCATTATGAAATTTAACATGTTGCAAGGCATATGGTTCAAAATTTAATGACAAATTCATCAAATCAGGTTATTAGCTAAGATTTCTTCTTTTACTCTTGCATCAAAACTAAATGTGACCAAATTGTATTCTCCTTGTTTGATCACAACGTACAATTTGACCGCATTTAGTTTATGCCCTTGCATTTCCTGAAAATGAAGTCTCTACATACTGTTGAGCAAGCTTACTGCTTACTGACATGAGTTTAATGGATGATCAATCCCAATAGTAATGAATTTTTTTTTCTTCTAATAACTAAACCCTATAAAATGTCTATCTCAAGTTGGAATGTAAACCGTGTATTATATCTCCTATCCCCCCACCCACGCATATACGTGCTAACTTTCTCTATATCTTGTTATGACGATTATCCTTAAATATTTTCATCTTTATTAATGATCCCCAAACCTTTTTTTCCAGTTCCCCAGAAGATATCTAATGATTTGGTTGGTCTTATATCCAAACATTTATATGCCTGACTGTAAACATTCACTTAATATAAACTAATCAGGTTTATTAGTCTTAATGACATTCACATATATTAGGATGAAGCGGTGAAGCTGTACCTGCTGAAAATTCTGCCTATTTAGCGTTGAATGGAGTTTCTAGATGTTGTGTAAACAGATATTAGTTATTACCTTGCCATAAATATTTATGACTCAAATGCGCTCTTGGTTGAGGTGTAATTTTTGATTCCCTTTAGCTATGCTATTTCTTTTGCATGCTCTTATATGTTTTCTTATATATTCATTGCAGAGATGAGCACCCATTACTGAAGTTTTATGAACTACATGTTCTTTCCTTGGAAGTTCTGAGAGAGGCTATGTATCCTTATGATTGTCCTCCACTGGAGATTTTAAGAAGCTTGATACTCTGTAGATAAAAAAAAAAAATAAAAAAAAAAGAAGCTTGATACTCGATACAACTTTTATGATAAGTTGAATACCCTGTTGTTAATCTTGTGTTCTAATCTTGCAAATTGGTTTCATGGTGTTGAACTTTAATCCAACCCAAAAGTTTAAACTATTAGGTGGAGGGCCCCGTTAGTTTATCAAGTGGTCTCAAACTTCATATTCTTTCAATGTGGGATACTTTAGCACTCTCTCATGAGTAGATCGGACCACATAGCTTTTCTTCGCATGTACTAAGAATTAACATGGAGGCAACACAAAAGGAGTACTAGGCTCAAACCAAATCAGCTCCAACCCAAAAGTTTAAACTATTAGGTGGAGCTTACTAATCTATCAAGTGGTCTCAAACCTCATAGTCGTTTAATGTGGGATACTTTGATAGATGTTATTACTTGTTGAAACTTTGGAGTATATTTACAGTATGCACACCTATATGCTTGAACCTGATCTCCTAATTTCGTATCTATTTGTCATTAGGAATGAGAATGCCTCATAGTGTACGAGAGCTTTGTCTCTCTTACTTTTCTCTTGCATGATAAAGGTTTTTATCTATTAACAAGTCATGTTTGTGAAACTAGATATAATGTTAAACTTTACTTCAACTCAAAAGCTTAAGCTATTAGGTGGAGGGTCCAACTAGTAGATCAAGCGGGTCTCAAACTTCAGTCTTTCAGTGTGGGATACTTTGACAAATGTTATTACTCATTGAAACTTTGGAGTATATTTACAGCATGCATTCCTTTAAGCTTGAACTTGAGCCACCCATTTGGTATCTATTCATCCTTAGGAATGAGAATGCCTCATAATGTACGACAGCTTTGTCTCTCTTGTTTTTTTCTAGCATGATAACGGGTTTTATCTATTACCAATTCATGTTTATGAAACTAGACGTGTGGCCAGATTTATCACTTGTCAGTTATTGTCAACAACTAGTTATTCCTTAACAAGTTTACAGCTTTGGGAATGTGAACAACTTGCAGTTCCTATGTGAAAATGGAAGGGTTCACAAGTTTGCAAACAGCTTTTGCTCACTTGCTTTCATGCTTCAGGAATATCAGAAGAAGAAGGATTTATCTTCGCAGGACAATGTTCAAACTCCAGTTTTTGATGCTGAAAACAAGAATGAAGAAGAAACTTATATTGCGGAGGCTTCAGATCGTTGTCTGGCTTCCGATTCTGAATTATGGAATGATTATGTTGTCAAGTTAAGTGGAGTGTTCTGTTCATTCCTTCTTCCCCTAGAAGATAAAACATCTTATCATGTCCAACCATCTGCTGGCCGAGCTGCCTTACCAGTTTCTTCGACATATGTTGAACTTTCAGTTAAATGGGTCACGAGGGTTCTGGGCACTGTCTTCCCATGTATTAAGGCTTGTTCAATCGAAACTGAGTTGCAAACCCATTCAAGGTAATTATAACAAAGTTACAATGTCTGTAAATTTGCACCCTAACACCCTCATTTTTTGTTGACGAATTGCTCTAGCAATTAATTTTAGTGTCATACGTCATTGTTCTTTTGCTCAGCCAGTTCTCAGGCTCAAAGGTTATACCTGTTTCTAGATTTGCTGATTTTTTTTATTCCATGTTCTGTAGGGTGCTCTTCAAAAGTTTGCAGCACTCATCTCTTAATGCATTTAGGAAGGTTCTTGCCTCACAAGCTGCATTGCTAGAAGTTTTTCGGGAAGAAGGAATATGGAGTCTTATATTTTCTGAGAACTTTTTCTACTTTGAGGGACTAACTTCAGAGGATTTTGTGGAAGATTGTTGCATTTACAATGATGAATCATCAGGAAAGCATGATGGTACTATCACTTCAGCAAACAGGAGTGGGCTTCAAACTGTCCAGATGGAAATACTTTCATTTATAGAGTTTGCTGCAACTTTGGATGGGAGCGTACATAATGTGGTAGGTTCTTTCATTTTGTTGCTGATTTTTATACATAATGCTGACTTATATTGTTATTTGTTTATCTATTTATGATTTTGGGTATATACATAAGTTTTAGTTCCTCTATGTCTCGATACATATAAAACAGTTCTTCATTTCAGTAAAATTCAGGAATTTTCAAACAGCTTTTGTTCATCTACTTTTATAGAATGACTGAAATCAGTGATATTTATTGTAAATCTTTTGCTTTATCAATCTAAGCGTATATAAGTTAACAATATACTTGCTTTTAGTCATTTCTATCGCAAGTATGCTGCGTTATTTGTGCTTATATAGTCAATCATGATGGAATATCGTAACCCTAAAATTCCTGAATGCTGTTGTACCGATCTTTGAGTTGTTTTGGTTGTGCATAGGTTTTACTTAATCAGTAAACTTACAACATTTTGGGCTGAAATAATTATACATTTATGTCTATTTGTGTGGATAAATATATGGTGCACAATTGCACATGTATATGAGCATGGAATGCATCTGTATTTGTACAAGTCTTTGTTAACTTCTCTGAGAATCGCTCCTCCTTTTTAACTTCATTATGGCTTGCTCCTTTAGTGATTCCAGATTGTCTGTCATTTTGTTTCAGATTTCTGCCCACTTTTTTCTTTTCCTTGGTAATGCCAGCCTGGAATTCTATTCTTGCAGTATTCACTTCCACATTCTGCTTGCAATTCTGGGCCTATTGTTTGATATTGTCTTCCTTTTTGTTCAGGGTGGTTTGTTGTTATTTGTCCAAATATTGTCTGCAACACTTTATGCTGGATGTTCACTGATATTTTATTTCTATGTTATGGCAGCCTGAGTTGTCTGTTCTAGTAGATGCCCTTGAACAGTCTGCATGTAATCCTGGGATCGCTAGTATTCTTGCTAATAGGTTGCTGAAGATACTGGAGCATTCAGCTGAGAAAACCATTGCTTCTTTTAAGACGCTTAATGCAGTTCCCCGGATCCTCAAAGTTGTTTGCATACAAGTCCAAGAATATAGATCAGGAAGAACAATCCATTCAACTGATACATGTGAGACGGTCCAGGGTTGGCTTGAATGCATTGAAACATCAATGGCACTCTTCTCACAATTTGTTGCAATTGCGGATGATGCCGAGAGCTTAATTTTGCATAGTTCAGCGTGCATTGATTGTTTATTTGAATTATTTTGGGAAGAATTTTTGAGAAATCGTGTTCTGCAGCATATTCTTGACCTCATGAAGGTAACTGTATTGTCTTTATCTAAATCCGGGATTCTTTGCCATTTTAGTGTAAAGGCCATTGCACCAACTTTTCTTAATGCCTCCAGGTTGCTCATACTTCTGAAGAAGATAGAAAAGCAAAGTTACAATTGTTCTCAAGATATTTAGAGATGTTCACTCAGATAAAAGAAAGGGAGAAAAACTTCGTGGAGTTATCTGTTAATCTCTTGGGTGGAATGAGGGAAATGGTCATTGCTGATCCAGTGGTATTTTTGTCTGCCATGATATAGCTCTTATTTTCTTACCGAGAATCTTAATAAGTCATGCAATTTATTTAACTTTTTTATGTTGGTTTACAAGTGGGGTCTTTGATTATTTGATGTTGTGTTCCTTCAGTATTATCAGGCTTTGTTTCGCGATGGGGAGTGTTATCTACATGTGGTTTCTTTACTGAATGGTAACCGTGATGTATTGAATGGAGAACAGTTGGTTCTCAGTGTCCTTGAAACTATTACCTGCTTGCTTGCAAGTAACGATACCTCAAAGGTACACCCTCTTCATTTATTATTACTTTTTTTTTTTTAATTTCCTTCTTTTTTGGTCATTGTAAAATGTCTTTTATTTAGTGAAAAGTCCGGACACCTTGTCTGCTTGTCAAAATGTTGTTCGCAGGCTTTAAATTCAATGCTTTCAGCAAAATAGCATATGTGCACATGATGAAGTTTTACGTTAGAAAAAATTTGCAGCATTCCTGGATGATCCAGAACATCTTTTAACCTTCTTTTGAAATTATCTATCACGATTCCAGAAATGACTAGATAAAGTATTTAAGAGCTGTTAAGTTGTTTCCAGTGGTAATTTCCACTGCTGTATACTGCAATTGTAACTATTAGTTTTTGTATGTGTACTAACATTAAGGGCCAACTTCTTGTTCCTTGTTAAAATGAAAAGCTCATTTACTAAGCATTTTGTCTTTCATTTGTGGTTTTCAAATAGGTTCTTCTATGCATTCTGCCTTTTACTATGATGGTGGTGGTCGATGATATATATCTCTTTTTATGCTGTTGTTGTGTTCTTGTATGCTAGTTTATCACTTCCTTGCTATTTGAGGGTCCGTGAATTCTTTCTTGATTGTTTATTTTGCAGGCTGCATTCAGAACACTTACTGGGAAGGGCTATCAAACGCTGCATAGTTTGTTATTGGACTTCTGTCAATGGCATCCTAGTGAAGAGCTTTTAAATGCACTGCTTGATATGCTAGTTGACGGGAAGTTTGATATAAATGCAAGCCCAATTATACAGGTGACTTTAATATTCAAACCTATCCATAAAGCTATTATCAGATTTTAGGGTTTCAAAGTTGTAAACCAGTGATATATACAAAACGTACAACATAAATAAGGAAACTAACTTAGGAAACTACCTCTACAGAAAATCTCTTAACTTCTGGGATCCTAAAATAATGCCATGATTTTTCACTGCTATTCTAATTCATTATCTCTCTGATTGTTAATCATGCCTGCTCATTACAATAAAATATCAATATTGGGTTACACATAATGGCGTAAGCTTACGCTGACTGACAAAAGGTAAACCTTGTTAGATGGGTTTGGCCTCCACCATTATATTTAGCTCATTCACTTTATAATTTATCTTTTAACGCTCCCCTTCACGTGCGAGCTTCACATTTTTCTATTCATAAAAGGCCTTTTATGTCGGTACTACCCCACGCGTAGGTATTTTTCCAAGAGGGAGGCAACATAAACAGGTCACTTTCGGGCCAAAGCTGAACTATAATCATCTCTGATACCATGTTAAATTTCACTAATGAGCTACACATAATGACTTGGCATTCCACTACTAAAAGGTCAAGATTGTTAGAAGGGTTTGGCCTTCACCATTATATTTAACCCATTCACTGTGTATTTATACAATATGGGACACTTTGATACCCATTTAGCTATTTTCTGTTTTTAATCTCTGTATACATGAATAATATCTATAGTCACTGGCTATGTTCCATGAAGTCATGTTACTCATTTTTAATTATCGTTCTTTCTTTTTGTTCAGAATGAAGATGTCATTATACTTTATCTGAGTGTTCTGCAGAAGGTTAGTAACTCATTTGCTCTAATTTTCTCTTCCTTGTTTTCTAATCCCCTTAACTAATAACTACTGTACTTGCCACTTCATTCTGCCGTACTGTATCATTACTGGTTATTTTGTGATTGGGCAGAGCAGTGACTCAATGCGGAATAATGGTCTGAAAGTGTTTCAGCAACTGCTAAGGGATTCCATATCCAATCGAGCTTCAAGTGTCAGAGCCGGAATGCTTAGTTTTCTTCTTGTTTGGTTTTCCCACGAAGATGATGATGGTGTCATTTTGAAAATTGCTCAATTAATTCAGGTTATTGGTGGGCATAGCATATCTGGAAAAGATATTCGAAAGATATTTGCCCTCCTCCGAAGTGAGAAAGTTGGGACTCAGCAACAATACTGTTCACTGTTGTTGAGCAGCGTTTTGTCTATGCTAAACGAGAAAGGACCAACTGCCTTTTTTGATCTCAATGGGAGTGATTCTGTAAGTATTTAATTTTTTGGGAATCCTTTTTCAATGGGCTGGCATTCTAGCTTAAGTATAAAGTATCTGCAAATATTTTTTTTTTGTTTTTTATAGGCCCTTATCCGCAGATCTGATAAGATCTGTTCTATAAATTTATGTACGAGAGGTCAGAATGGGATTGTATGTGGGCCTATTTTCCCTAGGGGTCTATAAGGATCAAGGAATCTTAGTCTCTGCTTTTTTTTTGGTTCATTTTCTCCTATTATTTTTTCCTGTTGAAAATGCCATTGAATTTTGGTTGTGCCGTCTACATATCATTCTATTCGAGGAAGAATTTGGGTAGTCTCAACTGAATATAAAATGCTGGAAAACTGTTTGACATAGTTTGGAGTTCTGGAGTGTTGGTAGATCAATGACCTCGTGAGAAAATCCAGTTAGGACTAAAAAAGTAAGGGTAGATTTAATTAACATGGGAAGTAGTGAGGAAAGACACGTTAACATTTGTGCGTTTTGTTTATAGTAGTAACTATCATAAATATTTTGGATGTGTAAAAGTATTGTACTATTGTTTCACTAGAGTTGTATCCTTGATTAGGCTTACATAAATGACCGATAAGGTTATGGAATAAGGTCATTTTTGTTTTTTCCAGAACTGGAGATGTGGTATCTTGGTTACATAAAGAAACTCAAATTCCAAAGTATGGTTTGGTCGTCTTATAAGGTTTAGCCATTCTTTATGTTAGAATTTCAAACCTTTGCGTAGTCATGCTTTTCACAGGTGCTTTTAGCTTCTGAAGCAAACTAGCTAAAAAATAATAATTTCTATGTTTATTATTTCTTACTGTGAGCTGTATCAAACAATATTTTTGCTATATTCTTGCAGGGTATTTTAGTTAAAACACCGGTACAGTGGCCTCTGTACAAAGGTTTTTCCTTCTCATGCTGGCTTAGGGTGGAAAAATTTCCTGAAAATGGAACGATGGGTCTTTTCAGTTTTCTCTCGGAAAATGGAAAAGGTTGTGTGGCTGTGCTTACACAGGACAAGCTTATCTTTGAGGTGGAGCTATATTTAGATGCAGAATTTCTTCTGGTGTTTTCTCATCATAGAAATTACCATATGTTGCTTCATGCAATAACTATTGGCTTCAAATTGTATTCAAGCTGATTGACTTTGTCCTGCAATTTATAATAATGCTTCCTCTCTTTTGCAGTCTATCAATCTGAAACGGCAATGTGTTAAGCTTCAAGTAGATCTTGTTAGAAAAAAGTGGCATTTTCTTTGTATAACTCATACTATCGGAAGAGCATTTTCCGGGGGTAGCCTGTTGAAGTGTTTTGTAGATGGTGAACTTGTATCGTCTGAAAGATGCAGGTTCTTTACTGCCTTTGCTATTTACGCACGCTCGCACACACACATGTATATAAATAAATGTTGTAGTCATTATACTTCAGTTTGATGCATAATCTCCTTTCTGACTTGCACCTTTTCATTATTCAGATATCCGAAAGTTAATGAGTTGTTGACAAAATGCACAATTGGCACAAGAAGTAATTTGTCTCTGTATGAAGAAGATAATATTCTTAACTCCGCCAAAGAATCGGTTACTTTCTTTGGTCAGATTGGTCCTGTTTATTTGTTCAATGATGCTATATCTTCCGAGCAAGTCCAGGGTATCTATTCTCTGGGGCCAAGCTATATGTATTCATTCCTTGATAATGAAGCTGCACCTTTTCATGGCAACTCATTGCTTGGTGGGATTCTTGATGCTAAAGAAGGTCTTGCTTCCAAAATCATCTTTGGACTCAATGCACAGGTTCTCCTTCTCTTCACAATAGAATTGTTTTGTTTTAATACTTTATTTTTCACAAGTTCTCTAAACAAGAAGTTAAGAAGGTGGTTTCTTTTTCAGGCAAGTGATGGCAGGATACTATTCAATGTCTCGCCAATGTTGGATCACTCACTAGATAAAAATTCATTTGAAGCAACTGTAATTGCTGGCACACAGTTGTGTTCACGACGGTTGTTGCAACAGATTATCTACTGCGTTGGAGGTGTATCTGTGTTTTTCCCACTTATCACTCAATCTGATAGGTATGAAAATGAAGGAAGCAGCAATTTTGAGCATAAGTTGCTTATACCTATTACAAAAGAGCGTCTAACAGCTGAAGTTATTGAGCTTATTGCTTCTGTGTTGGATGAGAATTTAGCAAACCAACAGCAGATGCATCTCCTTTCTGGATTTAAGATTCTGGGTTTCTTATTGCAATCAGTTCCACCCCCACAGCTTAATTTGGAAACACTTTCAGCTTTGAAACATCTTTTTAATGTAGTGGCTAACTGTGGTATGTATAAAGAACTCTTTGTTAATGTAGTTTCAAACACTTCCATTCACTTTTTTCGACTATATTTTCTTGTAAATATTGATGTTTTTGGTTTCCCTTCAGGTTTGGCTGAGGTACTTGTTAAAGATGCTATTTCTAGCATATTTCTTAATCCTCTCATATGGCTCTACACTGTTTACAAGGTTCAGCGTGATCTGTATATGTTTCTTATTGAGCAATTTGACAATCATACACTGTTGCTTAAGGGTCTTTGCCAACTCCCACGTGTCATTGATATAATACGTCAGTTTTACTGGGATAATGCAAAATCTCGATATGCTATTGGAAGCAAACCTTTTCTTCATCCCATCACCAACCAAGTCATTGGAGAGAGACCGGCTAAAGAAGAAATACACAAAATTCGTCTTCTTTTCCTAAGTCTTGGAGAAATGAGTCTCAGGTATAGTATCTAGTGTAAATGTATCCTTTATTCCTAATCCTAATCCTACACCCACAAATTTTCGTTTCTCTTTTCAATAAACATAATATGATGTATCGGACGATCACATCTAATTTTTTATTCTGGAAAATATGCAGGGAGAATATTGTGGTAGCTGACATAAGAGCTCTTATAGCTTTTTTTGAGACAAGTCAGGACATGACTTGCATAGAGGATGTTTTACACATGGTTATTCGCGCTGTTTCTCAAAAGCAACTGCTGGCTTCTTTCCTTGAACAAGTCAATCTGATCGGTGGATCACATATTTTTGTAAATCTTCTTCAGAGGTTTGTTTTCCATGATATGAGCTATATCCTTCCTGCAATAAATCATGGTTTAACTGGAAGAGTCTAAATGATTTCAGTTCTTGAAGGCAATGGAACACCGATGATCTTGTTTACTAATTTAATATAACACTTGAATTGTGATGGAGCTTGGAAAATGGGAAAATACTATATTTTTTGAATTAAAGATGGCTAACATTGTTGAGGTGCTAGAAGAGAGAAAAATTGCACCCAAGTCCTGGATCTTTGCCTCAACACCATTACACTTCCAATTTACAGTAGGCTTACCGACATTAATATTATATAATATCTTAGCTTATATGTATAATGATCTGATTGAAGTATGACTTAATTAGTAGACTTAATTAGAAGCCCTAAGCTATTTTTTATGTTTAGTCTGAAAATAGTAAGAGAGAAAATGAAGGGAAATTTTCAAAGGTATTGAGTTGGAGAACCTTTTGAACAGCCGATGCTCTTTTATTAATTCACAACGTGGGTTATCACTGTTTTTGGTTTCAAATTACCTAGTTGGCATTAACTACATTTATTTTATGCTCTGGTTGCATATGATTTGGGAATCTTTTTGGAATTAGTGCTTCATGTTTAGAATTTAAGGCATTTGGTTGTGAAATAAACATTCAAATGGGTTGGGATTTATTCTGTACCATAATTCATTATTGATTCATCATAATTGAGTAGGTATATATTGCCTTGTTAGTTCGTTGTCGATAATCTGAAAGCAGGCATCTGGAATGGAAAGGGGAATAAGTATATATTCATCTT
The DNA here is from genome assembly GCA_036897545.1 of Pelargonium fulgidum. NCBI lineage: Eukaryota > Viridiplantae > Streptophyta > Magnoliopsida > Geraniales > Geraniaceae > Pelargonium > Pelargonium fulgidum. The sequence continues at coordinate 28,179 of JAYMTE010000009.1, forward strand.
ACATATATGACTAAATTCATGCCTCAACTTTAAGAGTCATAAGTTCAATACTCAAATGCAGTCAATTTTATGCATTCTGTTAAGTCTGGTTTAAATCATCGTCATCTCCCGCTGATGAGATTTAATTAAAAATACTTGTAGGCTCTAAAGTTGACCCAAGAGATTTTGCATATATGAAATTATAATAGTGCCATCTTCTATTTCCATTGTAAGTTTTTGTCCATTTTGCTTTACTGATTTGCCTGGTGGAAAAATCCATATAAATTGGTCGCTTACCATTTTCCTTCACTTCTTACCAAAGGTGAAGAAAAGAGAGAATTATGGTGCAAGGGTATTTCTGTTATATACTAAATACAAAATTGTTCGTAATACTAGTATGGCTGTTTCGCTTTTTGTGATTGATATAATCTCACCTTGCTCAAGCTCTCTGAAGATGTCAGAGAACCCATAAGAAAGTCCAGTCACACCATCTCCTTTTTTCTACAATATCTGGAGATATTCACCAAATGAAATTCCATCTTTCTATTTGATGATCTACTTGACATTGTTTTTCATGCAGATTGATCATAAGAAAATGTGAAGAGGGTTATAGTGTCAAATGTCTTGAATAACGTTCTCTCATCTAGGCTGTCTTTTCACTATGAGTTAACTCTGCCTCATTTGAAAGGCGAAGGAAAAAAAGAAAATACACTGACATTGTGTTGGAAGGGTTTGACCAATTATTTTTTCGATGAGGATCTAATTTCCGGAGTTGCGTTGGTATTAAAAGGATTCTAGGGAGAATGTTTGGAAATAACTTTAGTTTTTCTTGTGCTGTTTAGAAATTTAAGAACTACCTGCTATGTCATCGTTGTTACATGCGTCCCCTAATCAAAATACCTATCTAATACATATAGTTTTAACTGATTTTTTGTTTGATTTCTATACTCAAATGACAGGAACACTTGCTCTAATAGAGTTGGGTTTTTCAAATCCCCATCTATAATCTTATTTACTTTTAAAAACATGATCCATATACCAGTCTACTATAATTTTGTCGCTTCTATGCTGTAGTGTAGCTGTTAATTTTAATAATGTAGAAATTCCCAATTAAATTGTATTATAATTTTGCTATACATATATGTGTGTATATAACTATATCTAATTATATAAATGTATTTATAAAAAATATTGTGCCTCCCCTTTATTTTAAGTCTAGCTCTGCCGTTGCCTACCTGTCTTCTACCTGCAAATTGAAATGCTTCCAAATTGATGAATTTTAGAAAATCAAACATCAAGTAACACTAGATTTTATCACTGGCATAAAGGTTTTTGACCTAAGGTCACTTGTTGGTCAATGCCCTTCAGTTCTAGGGGTTGATAACATCCATGGTTTGAAAAAAAGGGAATGGAATAAGTGGTGGCTTTATTACATTAATGGTAGGTTATGAATTTGAATGTACTACTGTAATGCAACTGACATCCCAGTATCTCTTGCTGAGCTTAATTCCAAACAACAATATATATAATCTTTCTCTACCATGGTTCCTAAAGGTTGATTATCGGATCATTTTTCATAATTATATGTCAAATTTTCTTATTTATCTAAGAGTTCTTTGCTTCAGTTACCAGATATGATCATAGCTGCAAAGACTTAGTGATGAATATTCATCTATTATTCCAAATTCCGTGTTTTTTTTATTTCATTTTGGATTGATGTGGACCTGTGTTTGGAGATTGCAAGTGCTTTTCTTCAGAATCATATTCCTTAGTTCAAAATGTATATTGACTTCATAATTCCATTTCCTTGCTTTTTTTCTTCTTCTAGGGAACATGAGCCTATCAGATTGCTTAGCCTGCAGTTTATTGGAAGACTATTGGTTGGTCTCCCATCTGAGAAAAAAGGAGCAAAATTTTTCAATATTACTGTCACAAAATCCAAATTTCTTATGGAGAACCCTAAGAAAATGAGTACAAGGATGCAACCCATATTTGCAGCAATATCTGATAGATTATTCAGCTATCCTCAGACAGATAATTTGTGTGCAACCTTGTTTGATGTTCTTCTTGGTGGTGCTAGCCCCAAACAGGTGACCCACAAATTTTTTTTTTTTCTTCTCTATTTTTTTCTTAAATTATTTAAATGAAGTTATTTTAGCTTGTGCTATGTCCTTGTGTTATACCTTTTTTGCTATATACGTGCTGTGCAATTCATTTGGATCTGCTCAACTCTTAGTATGTATTCTCACAGGTGTTGCAAAAGCACAGCCAGCTTGACCAGCAGAGAAGCAAGGAAAATAGTACTCATTTCCTCTTGCCTCAGATATTGGTCCTCATTTTCAGATTCTTGACTGGCTGTGAGGATGCTTCAGCAAGAATGAAAATAATCAGAGACCTTCTTGATCTTCTTGATTCAAATCCTTCAAATATTGAAGCTTTTTTGGTACGAATATAGAAATTGTTCATGTGATTTCAACCCCAATACAGCAATATCTAACCTATAAAATTTTGAAAATAGGAATATGGGTGGAATTCCTGGTTAGCAGCATCTGTAAAGCTAGATGTACTGAAAGGCTACAAAGTGAAATCACAGAATCGAACTGATAGTGAGATAAATGAGCAAAATCTCGTGAGGAATCTGTTCTGTTTTGTTCTTTGTCACTGTATGCATTCCATAAAAGGTGGTTGGCAGCAGTTGGAAGACACTGTGAATTTTCTACTGCTGCAGTGTAAGCAAGTATGTTGAAATCCTCACTCCATTATTGTAACTACTTTTGTAGATCATAACTATAATGGTTGCACATCAACTTTTCCTGTAGGATGGCATCTCATATCGATATCTGCTTCGTGATATATATGAGGACATAATTCGGATGCTGTTGGATTTATATTCTGAAGAAAATATATTTGTTTCACAACCTTGTCGGGACAACACATTATTCCTTCTAAAATTGGTGGACGAGATGCTTATATCTGAAATTGACTATAAACTCCCAGTATGTGCTTTATTCAGATTTTATTTCAAGCTTATTCTGTCCTGTGTTTAATATGAATTTTCATTTTATTAATTCATTATTAGTAGCCTACATATTTTGTAAGTAGTTTTATTCCAATACCGCTCTCAGTGCCACCAAATTGAAAAAAGAGAGGTAAAACTTAAAAGCCATCTCATATAACCACATAGAGCATTACTGGACTTGCAGCAATCCCTTAAAAAATTTACTCCAACTTCTTCATCATCTAGTGATATCTTAGCTGCATTACATGCTTCATCCATGCTGCTTTAAATCCACAGATTACGGTCTTAATTTTCAACATTCATCATGTCCTCCTTTCTGTCCCTAGTTGTTCTAAAATTTCTGCTTCTTGTTTTCTTTCTCGTCTTGAAGGTTCTTTGTAAAACTCTATACATTTCTTAAATAATTGGTGGCCACAATCTTTGCAGTTAATACAAATAAGAAGACCTATTGTTTGTGTTTAATGGGTTGATTCATCGTAGTTTGCAATATGATAGAGACTTAGTACCAGTAGGTGGAAGTGTAACTTATATAACTAAACTATTGTGGCTATGATGTCCTTGTATGGTTTGACTCATTATTAGTATGGAATCTAAGATAGATTTTTTTTTTTCCCTTAGATGAAACTTCTTATTTTACTTGTGTAAATAATAATGAACTCTATTTCTATCTTTGCAGTTAATACAAATAAGAAGCCCTATTGTTTGTGTTTAATGGGTTGGTTCATCATAGTTTGCAATATGATAGAGACTTAGTACTAGTAGGTGGAAGTGTAACGTATATCTAAATGTAACTAAACTATTGTGGCTATGATATCCTTGTATGGTTTGACTCATTATTAGTATGGAATCTAAGATAGATTTTTTTTCTCTTAAATGAAATTTCTTATTTTACTTGTGTAAAAAATGATGACTCTATTTCTATCTGTATCCAGTGTAGTATTTGATTGAAGCACGACTTTTGTTCTGCAAAACTGGATATAGTACTGTAGATTTCATTTTTCGATATTTATGGTTTTTTTTTTTTTTGGTTCGTTGAAGTAACATGTTTGTTGGTCGTTTATGTAGAAGCATTAGTAATTACTCTTTGATTGTTCTTACCGTGAGCTTAGCTAATATATTATCATGTTCGATTATATGATTAAATATTGGACCTTCAACTATTAGTGTAAATTTTAGTTGAGTTGGTTCTCTACACTGCATCATAGTCTTGTTGACTTAAAGGTTACGAGTTTGAGTCTTGCCGCCACCCTGATTAAATAATACTCTATCCATCTCAAAATATTTGTCCACTTTTCTTTGTATTTCAAGCACAATGCAAGAAGAAGATCTATACATGGGCCAGGTGCAAAGTGACGATGGGTTTGCATGTGAGGGAGCGTGTTAGATTATATAATTATTGGGTCTTGAACTAGTAGTTAAGCTTTTAGTTGAGTTGATCCTCTCACATATCATATAGGTTTATACTATGTTAAGTCCTCCGCAAGTTATTAATAGCATAAAAAAACTGTCAAATTTTTCTTGCAGTTCCCATCAAGCAGTTCTGAGTTTTCACTTGATTCCTTAGAACTAGAAAGTCACAAAGACTACTCTGCATTATTCGAGGTTTTGCAAGGAGAACCAGTGGACCAAGCATCCAGGTATCTGCCATTTTGTTTTGATTGTTAAATCTGAGACCGATTCTGAAAAACGACATATATTGTTTTTTGCTGTTTGTGTATGCATCAGCTTAATGTGTGTGATTACCTAGTGTTCATGCAGGGTATAGTCATGCACACATGTAGTTGCAGCTTGCAACTAATGACTAATGAGTTGTGAAGAAAAGGTGTTTATTGGTGTGTATTCTGAATGGTTTCAAGTTGGTGATTGTACTACATGACGTGTGATAGAATAAATACGCTTCATTTTAATTTGTAATGACTGCATACGTCTCACTTCTAACCTCTTTGTGAAACGGTAACTTGATGCTTCACTAATGCTAGCAACAACTGGTCCCTCTCCAGAAAGTTTGTAAAATAGTTATGCTCTAGTCGAATTAGCTGCAAAACAAGTGTGATACTGATAACTTGTACGTTTCACTTTCCACTTTGATGTCTTTGCAGTACATAAACTACATGTGTTTTTATGTATGATATAATTTTAAAAATATAAATTAACCAAAGCATAATTTTTTTAGTGTATATTAAGCATTAGAGCTAGGTAAAGAAGTATAAATTGTGGGTCATTATTTGTCATTTCTAAACAACAACCTATCCATTTCCTAAACAATGTTGGATCCACTATTTGAAGTCTTAAGCAAAAACTCTTTGAATTCTTCTGTCCGTATTCATCTCATCTGCTTTGTACTATCAAAATGCTATCTCATCTGTTGAGACAAATGCTATTTTATCGTTCCTCACTTATCTCTCCATGTTAACACAGTCCTGCATTTACCTCATTTAGTTTCTCTTATCTTAATATGCTATCTCATCTGTTTCTCTTACCACTTCAAAAAAAATTTCCGCATCTTATCTCTAATTGACGGCACCCCAGCTTTCCTCGAATTCTTGTTCTTTTTTTTTTTTTTTTTTTGATAGGCAAAGATATATTTATTAAGTAAAAGTCAAGGAGGGAAACAAGCTCAACAGTACAAAGTAAGAGAGAAGAAACTAGCCTATTACAGTGAGAAAGTAAACCTAGGGAGAGAAGCATGATACGATAAAGGTAAAAGTGCGCCATGATTCCAATATAAAAGGACCTCTTACTCAGAAAAGATCAAGCCAGTCTGAGACTATTAGCCGTTATTTGCAAAAACCTTTAGATAAAACTTTTTAGGCCCCGTACTTAGTTTTCACAGCTACGCCGGTTTATATAGCTCAGAATTTTTTATAGCAAAGGCTTCCTCTTAAATACTGGCCTTGGAAAAAGCATTTGATTAATAAAGCAAGGTTTGGGTTACAATATTCTGAATAAAGATGAGGTATAATACTAAGAGGATTAGGACCTATTACTTAAGGCGAATGAAGTCCGTGTTCTAACAGGGAGTTTTAGAGTTCAGCTTTAGATAGCTACTAACAGAGGGGTGTAAGGAGTGTTCCTTTATTCTGGCTATTGTTGTAACAAAATTGCCATCCGATTTTGGAGACTTCAGTTGATGAGCTGATCACCATAGTTGAGAGACACCACTGAGAATAGACCACGTTGTATCTATAATTGAAGGTTGTGTCATGAATTTTTGAGACCATAATTGGTTAAGCTTAATACCTTTTACTCAAATACCAACATAGCAACCAGAAGCACTTGAGAATAGACCACGTTGCATCCATAATAGATTTGATGGTTGTGTCACTTTCACAGGACTATTTTATTGCCATATATACATTAGTTACATAATTTTAAAATATATCAATCAAAATAGAAATGATTTAAATCATATATATACTTTGGATTGGAGTAAAGGTAATTTATTTGTAGAGATTGGAGTGCTTTATGGAGTTGGGTGTTTTAAGGGTTAAGGAATTTTAAGAGTTAGAGCGGTTTTGGGGTTTGACAATTTTATGGGTTTGAGTGTAAGGTATTTGGGGTTTACTTTGTTTTTCAATATTTTTTTATTGGAGAGCTGCCAGATGGAGGGGCCTAGCATCCATGGGAATGTCAATGGCCCCCTGCAGCCCATTCGAAGGGCATTGGGCATATGGCCAAGCACTGTTTCAATAGGCATTTGGCCTATTGTCCTAATTAATTTCTAGAAAAGCCTATTTTCTTAAATTGTTTCTTAAAAGCATTATTTAAAAAGTAAAAACCTAAATGTAAAGCTTTCACTGAATTAGAGAATTTTCTTTAACTCTATTATATTAAGAGGGATCTCATGTGAATGTGGAATTTATTATAAAATAAATTGATTTACATTAAATGACAAAAAAATGAAGAGATAATGCAATGTGCCAGACACGAAAAAGCTCATGCGGTTTGAGGTTTCATAGATGCTTGAAGAAGTATGACCTCTAATTTTACTTGTTGGGTATTTGTAGTTTGTTTCCAGAGCAGGTTCACCTGTTTTTTTTTTTTTTTTTTTTTTTTAGAAGCAGAGCAGGGTTCACCTGTTGTAGATATGATGCAGTAAAAATTAATTATTTTGTCTTGTCTATTTTTGTAGATTTCCTGCAGCGTTCTTATTATATATATGTCAGCTTTGATTCATTTGCTTTCGTATGTGCTTTTTGGTAAATCGTTTTTATGGTTTGATAATCTTCTCTCTAGAGATCCACTTGGTAAACAACCAACCACAGATGAAGATCACATAATTGATGACAAGTGGTGGTATTTATATGACAATTTATGGATTATTATTGGTGTGATGAATGGGAAGGGACCAGGCAAAATGTTTCCCAAAACATCAGCATCATCTGGTGCTCCATCTCTTGGCCAAAGAGCACGTGGCCTTGTCGAATCACTGAACATTCCTGCTGTGGAGATGGCTGCAGTAGTTGCATCGGCAGGAGGGATTGGGAATGCATTGGGTGGAAAACCAAACAAAAACATTGATAAGGCTATGCTTTTAAGAGGGGAGAGATGTCCAAGAATTGTTTTTCGCCTTCTTATCCTGTATCTATGTAAAGCTTCTCTGGAGAGAGCATCCCGATGCGTCCAACAGGTCATTTCACTTCTGCCTTGCCTTCTGGTTGCTGACGATGAACAAAGCAAAAGCAGGTTGCAGCTCTTCATCAGGTACTGTCTTTGATTTATTCTTTCAGACTGACACTTGAACCAGCATGGGTTTTGCATGTCACGTGTCTCATGCTATTTGTAGTAAATTTTGCTATAGTATGCTATTTCTGGTTAAATATTTTATCATAGGGTTTTGATATTCTCTGGACATTTTGGCCAGGGCTCTAATTACTGTTAGGTCAAAGTATGGAATGTCAGATGATGGTGCTCGTTTTCATGTTATATCACATGTGCTTCGAGAAACGGTCAACTGTGGGAAATCGATACTTGCTACTAGCATTGCAGGAATAAATGACTCAGATTCTAGTAGCAATTTCAAAGAAACGGGCTCCATTCAGAATCTGATTCAAAAGGATAGGGTGCTTGCAGCGGTGCGTCTCAAAGTCCTTATCAATTTTCTTTAAATTCACATTTCTTCTTTATAGTGCCATTTCATGCCTGTTACATCTTAGAATCCAGTTTTTAAAATGAATATATGGCAATCCATAATAATTAGTGCTGCATGCAAAGACCTTACTTTAGGACGGACTGCAGCTTTGCAGGCTGGGGGCTGGAGGGTTTGTTATAGGCTCAGGCCCATGTTGTAAAATTGAAAAATCATCTATTTCTACTATAAAACTGTGTAATCCATTTTCCTAATCTATGAAGCATAAGTACGGGTACGAGTACACAGTACAGTACTCGGTTGGTCAGCACGTCTATTTTTCAAATAGTCTAGGTATGGGTACGGTGGGTTACTTATAATTTTTCTAATAACAAAAGAATAGATGGAAGGTCGTAAGTTTTGGTTGGTAGGCTTTTATTTGTGTAGAATGACCAATTAGAAAGGTGGCAGGCTTTTATTTGTTGTAAGTTCAGAGTTCTAGTATGGAGAATTTATTTTTACAAAGATGGCAGGTTAGAATACTAAGAAGAAATATGCAAAAAAACGTTAATTATTTAGTTGCATTAAACTTAATTTTTTTGTTGCTAAAATTCAATTGATTATATATATATATTGAAGTACCCAAGAAGTACCAATAATGAATGTTGACCGTACCTATTATGTTAGACCGTGCCCAAGAAGTACCTGAAAAGTGAAAACTACCTAAGAAAAAACACTATTCATAATATTTAGGTAAGTAACCGGTGCATACCCAGAAGTAACCACTAAGTACCCATACCCGGTACCGGTAGGTCCGTCTCCTAGGAGTACTCGTGCTCATAGGTCCCAACTCACAGCGTGTCATGTTGGAGTATCGTATTTTATTAGTTTTAAATGATAAAACAAATAAATGAACGATCTGGTAACAGCCACTGAGGCTCTTGATATATTTTATTACATGTATAGTATTTATTTTGATTAAAAGTTTGACAGTCCCAATATGTTGTATCCTATCTTCTTCTTCTTTTTAAGTAACAAATATTATCTCCATGTCGTGTCTTGTGTCTGTGTTTGAATTCATGCTTCCCTGATGAGAAAAAGTTGGCTTTTGCCCATCTTTGTACTAGCTCAGGCTGGCTTGTGTCTTGTCTGTGTAGGTTCTGTTGATAATGTATATAAATTATCTAAATAATGTATTTGCACAATATTATTTAGTCATTTAAATTCTTTAATCAGTTGAATTGAAGCTATCTTGGACAAATACATATATTCCGAACCCCAATTAGTTCAAGTACCATTCATATCATCAACAATGACATTAATATTACTAATATACTTTTCTAGAACAAAACATTATTAGTACACATGCTTGTATGTGTGAATTTGTGCGTGTCTTTGTGTGTTTAATAAATTCTATGGATACTGACCACATATTGGATTGTTGAGGTGAAAATTTCCAACCTTACCGTATTTTATTTTCAACGTAATGGCCATTTTGCCGCGGCTAGTTTTAGCTTTCATATTTCCAGCCCCAACATGCCCAATGTAGAGGTTCACTTATTTAGATTTCCCAAGTTGCGCCCTTATTGGGTATACGTAAGGAATGCTGCATAAGCTAAAGGTCAATTTGTGTTAGGATTGTCTTTTTATCATTTTAACTACAACATTTGTGGTAAAAGGGAAAATTGGAAAATTAGTTGTAGAAGTACAAAAATAAAAATGTTAAAAGCTATTGTCATAAATACTACTTGCTCCGTCCCAAAATAAACATCCTTCCTATTTTGAGCAAAAATAAGGTGAAGATAGTTAATGTTGTATGTTTACTCTTTTATTCCTATGGACATGTGTTGTAACAAACTTAAAGGGTACTAACTAACTTATTATATGGACATTATTGGAAATTGATGCATAACTAACTTCTTAAATAGGAAACAATACACTTATTTTGAGACAAAAATGCAAGTGAAGCAAGACACTTATTTTAGGACGAAGGGAGTATTGGTTTTCTCATGTTTCAATTGTCTCTTTTACTTTTAACATGAAAGAAAGTTGGGTACGGATTTAAACATTTAAGGTATGTTGAAGTTGGTGACTAAATGCCTTACACTGGAAAAATATAAAGTAAAGTAGCTACATATAATGGTGCAAGTTAAACCCTACTATCAAGGTTAACCTTTTATAATGGAAGCCCAAGCTATTTTGTGTAGCCCACTATTGGAATTTTACATGGTATTAGAGCTAGTTTTGATCTAGGTCTGAGTCCGTTTTTGTTGCATCTCCCTGTGGTCTTCGACCCGCTTACAGATGGTCATGCATGCGACGGCCCACTTATGGGAAAAAAAAAAAAAAATTACACACACGTGAGGGGGAGTGCTGATTTAAAAGTCCCCCGATTGTGCACATGTCAAGCCAACCGATAAAAGATAAATGTGAGAAAAATGTGAGGCTCACACGTGAGGGGGAGTGCTAATTTAAAATACCCCCGATTGTGCACATGTCGAGCCAACCGATAAAAGATAAATATGATGCTCGCATGTGAGGTGGAGTGTTGAGGTGAGTGATTAAGTGCCCCATATTGAAAAAATATAAAATATGGTGCAAGTGAAACCCTACAAACAAGGTTGACCTTTTAGTAGTGGAAGCCCAAACCATTGTGTGTATCCCACTATTGGAATTTTACAAGGTATAACAGGAGTCTTAAGATTAAATGAAAAAAGGTATATCATTTTAGTAATTGTAGGGACAATTATTTTCGTTTGGTGGTCCCATAACACTAAGATAGTATGTTGTTTCTTTTGTAGAATAATTCATTTGATGAGTTTTCTGGTCTATTCTGGTTTGTAAAAATCTTCAAATGGAAGCAATTGAATTAGAAATAGAAATGTCCTTTCCTCTCTTTATCTATAAATCCAACTTTCATATTCTTTTAATAATTTTGCAAGAGATGATTAGAGCCAAGAAATCCATAACAAGAAATAATTGCATGGATTATTAGGAAGCTCTTCCTCATTCAATGTTCTTTTACCTTCTTTAAAGATGCTTCACAAATGATTCAATAAAACCTGGTCAATTTTAATTCTATAAGTAGAGTGGTTTTTTAATGGAACCTGTTAAATTTCGATAATGGGCTACAATATAATAGTTTGGGCTTCCCATACTAAAAGATCAACCTTGTTAGTAGAGTTTTACTTGCATCATTATATGTAGCTTATTCACTTTATATTTAACCGATGTGGGACTCTTTTAGTCACCACTTCAACATAACCTAAGTTTTTGCAATTTTCTACTAAGCACTAGTAGTTGCATTGCCCTGACTATGTTCCCACCCCTGCCATTGTCCACTTCTCAGGAATGTTTGCTGAATCAATTAACCATACCAAATTATTTTTTCCCAATGCTTAACTGTCTACTTTTGCTCTTCAGGTGGCTGATGAAGCAAAATATATTAAGACCACAGTAATTGACCGCACCAAGCAGTTGCATGAGCTTCATGATAGGATAGATGAAAATTCTGCTTCAGAGTCTAGTTACAGGCAATACTTTGAAGATGAGATTCAAAGTACCTTGATCTCTGTTCTTGCTTCGGATGACAGCAGAAGAGCATCCTTCCAGCTTACACATGAGGAGGAACAGCAAAATGTTGCGGTGGGTCTAGAATTTTCTCTCTTTCAGAAATTTCTTTCTTTTTTATTTATTTTCGTTTTCGGTTTTAGAGTGAGGAGAAAGGTGGCTTTTAAGCTCAGTGCCTGTGTTAAAGCAATTATTGGAAATTATGCTATAACTTTGTTTTGTGTGTTTAAAAATGATCAGTTTCTCTTCAACAGGAAAAATGGTTGCACATGTTTCGTACTTTGATCGACGAGCGAGGACCGTGGTCGGCAAACCCTTTTCCAAATAGTGCTGTAACTCACTGGAAACTTGACAAAACAGAAGATTCATGGCGACGTAGACCAAAATTACGACAAAATTATCATTTTGATGAAAGTTTGTGTCTTCCTCCATCTACTGCTACTAGCAATGAGACTACTCTTCCGGTTCATGAAAGCAAATCTAATTTTGTGGGGCATATTCCTGAGCAAATGAAGCAGTTTCTGCTGAAAGGAGTACGGAGGATAACTGATGAAGTGAACTCTGAACTTGGTGAAAATGATTCCGAATTAAGTGGGGAGAAGGCTTCAATCCCTGAGGATCCTTCAGACAGACAAGGCTCCGAGCTAATTAAGGACAACAATGATCAAAGAGATATTGCACAAGAGAAAAAAGATCCATCTTCCTCTTCACTGGAGCAAGAAAGTAGTGAGGTATGTTCAATCAGAGTTTCTATTTGTAAACACTCTGAAGAAATGGCTGCATTGCTTATGTTTGCATTTTCAGGTTCTTTTATCAGTCCCATGTGTTCTTGTAATACCAAAGAGAAAATTTGCAGGACACTTGGCCATCAAGAAAAGTGTTCTTCATTTCTTTGGTGAGTTTATAGTTGAAGGTACTGGAGGATCATCTGTTTTCAGAAATTTCCATGAATCAAACAGTTCTGAGACATCCAAGACTGATCAGAAAAAATGGCCTGCGTTTGGTTTGGATATTGAGAAGGGACTCCTTGTTGATAACATAGAGGCAGTTGACAGTGTGCATCAAAAAAAATTAAAAAATGTTAAGCGTCATAGAAGATGGAGCATTGGAAAGGTAGTTTAAGATTAACATCTTGTCCTTTTGGTAGCTCTTACAAAATCTGATGTGTCTTCTTTATTTCTACTTTTGTATTTTCCATAGGTTAAAGCTGTCCATTGGACTCGGTATTTGCTTAGATACACTGCAATAGAGATTTTCTTCAGTGGTTCAACTGCCCCCATATTTCTGAATTTTGCATCGCAGAAAGATGCAAAACAGGTTGGAGCATTAATAGTATCTACTAGAAATGAATTCTTATATCCAAAAGGAAGTGGCAGCCACAAGACTGGAGCTATTCCATTTGTGGACAGGCGTGTAGCCCTGGAGATGGCAGAAACTGCCAGAGAGAGCTGGAGGAGAAGGGATATGACTAACTTTGAGTACCTAATGATTCTCAATACACTTGCTGGACGGTCTTATAATGATTTGACGCAGTATCCTGTATTTCCATGGATATTGGCTGATTATACATCTGAGGTTCTTGATTATAACAAGTCATCAACCTATCGCGATCTTTCAAAACCTGTAGGAGCATTGGATTTGAAACGATTCGAGGTTAGTCTTTTTATCTCTTGTGCATTAAGTAATGTACTGAATGCAGATGCCTATAGATCCTCTTATACATACATTGGTGTTAACTTGACTATACAGCTCTTTGAAGATAGATATTGTAACTTCTCTGACCCTGATATACCAAGGTAATTCTGTTTCACCGTAACTGTACTTTTGCTAGTGGTATTCTTTGGTTAATTTGTCTCATATGCTGTGGCTTGATTTTATAAATTGCAGCTTCTACTATGGGTCTCATTACTCCAGCATGGGGATTGTGCTTTATTACCTATTGAGATTAGAGCCATTCACAACTCTTCACCGTAGTTTGCAGGTGTGATTTATGGCATCATTGCACATCAAGTAACATACCATATGATCTTAATTGACTGGGCTTATATGTGTATATGATTTATTTCAATACATGTTTTAGTAACTATTGTTGTTCCCTGTTGATCCATGTTTCAGATCAGAACTTGTTTTTCTTTTGTTCCTTCCATTTCCATATTAATCGATATTCGTTTCATTTCCTTGTCTACTGACAACAAAAATAAATCAATTGAGTAAGAAACCAATTGCTAGACTTAAAAGTTAATGACATTTATTTCTGTCCTTTTTTAGCTTATGAGGGTGTTTTGCTACATATTATTTGTATATGAAGCCACTTGGTAGATTTGCATCTGAAGGCATGAGTTCTGGAATTTTGGATTTGCATCTGAAGGCATGAGTTCTGGAATTTTGACAATTTTTCATTTTACTGGATTATGCTTTGTAAAGTTATGCAAAGAACTGGATTTTTGGAACTTAATTGCAAATAATTGAGTTATAGGTTTTTTTTTATCATATAATTTCATTTGTCTAAAAATATTTGAAAACTGAATCTCATATGTATTGTACAGTATACATTTACAAATTATGACACATTTTAGCCACATGATTTGACTTTATGAGTAGCAAACTTGTCGCCATGTAGCAAAATTATAATCTCAACAAGTATGTTATCCAAATCTGGGTGTGTATTTACTTGCCATTTTTGTTTAGATGTATCTTTCAATGCTGATCACACTTTTGTATCTTAGCGAATACTTCAAACGCTTAGGTTGCCTTCTGTTTTTATTTTGTCAGGGTGGTAAATTTGATCATGCTGATCGTCTTTTTCAAAGCGTTGAGGCCACATATCGGAATTGCCTGTCCAATACAAGTGATGTGAAGGAGGTGATACCTGAGTTCTATTACATGCCGGAGTTTCTTGCCAATTCAAACTCTTATCATTTGGGAGTTAAACAAGATGGTGAACCTATTGGTGATGTTACCCTTCCTCCTTGGGCCAAGGTATGTGGATTCTCCATGCGCTTTAGACTGCAGTACTGGGCAATCATTAGATTAAACAGCCGATTTTGGTTGATAATTTGTTTATGGTTTAAGATTTAATGACATTATGGCGATACTCAATTTATTGTAAGAAATACCACTTTGTATTTTGTAGCATTTTGGTAATATTAAAAGGTATGAAGATACATTTAAGTTCCCTATGTGTTTGGAATAGTGGATATTGTTGTTAAACTTACAATGCATTTAAAGAAATGGCCGCAATTAGTGTTTTGGCCGAAGTTTATGTTTCATTTCATCTGTTGTAAATGGCCTTAAGTTACAACATATCTTTCCATTAGAAATCTAGTTGCAGTTGTATCCAGAAAACTTAGTGCCAAATCTATTGTGCAGGGCTCACCTGAAGAATTTGTATATAGAAACCGAGAGGCCCTAGAAAGTGAGTATGTGAGCTCGAATCTCCACCACTGGATTGATTTGGTGTTTGGATATAAGCAGCGTGGAAAACCAGCAGTAGAGGTAATCTTCAACATCAAATAAAAGATTTTTCATTCAATGCACATTGTGACTTGATTGGTATTTTTGTCCATTTCAAAGTGACTGATTGCATTGAATTTCAGGCAGCAAATATCTTTTATTATTTAACCTATGAAGGTGCTGTGGAGCTAGACACTATGGAAGATGATTTACAAAGATCAGCAATTGAAGACCAAATTGCAAATTTTGGACAGACACCAATTCAGATTTTCCGCAAAAAGCACCCGAGAAGGGGCCCACCAATTCCAATTGCTCATCCGTTACGTTTCGCTCCTGGTTCTATCAACTTGACTTCAATTGTTTGTAGTACAAGTCTTCCAATGTCTGCTGTATTATACGTTGGTGTTCTGGACTCCAATATTGTCCTTGTCAACCAGGGGCTCAGCTTATCAGTTAAGATGTGGTTGACTACCCAATTGCATGGTGCAAATTATACCTTCTCTGGCTCCCAGGTGAAGGCTTACTTCTTCCTTTTTGGTCACTAGATTGTATTCTCTTTAGTGTCTGAATCACCTCTCATTAGGTTATATCTCTTATTAAATGAAATGGGTCAAACTATTTGCAGGATCCTTACTTTGGGGTTGGTTCTGATATTCTTTCTCCTCGCAAAATTGGGAGCCCTTTGGCTGAGAATGTGGAACTTGGAATGCAATGCTTTGCAACAATGCAAATGCCACATGAGAATTTCCTGATTTCATGTGGAAATTGGGAAAATAGTTTTCAAGTCATATCTTTAACTGATGGGAGGGTTGTGCAGAGTATTCGTCAGCATAAAGATGTCGTCAGCTGTGTTGCAGGTAATTTTTATGGGTAGGGGTTAAATTCACTCATAAGAAGGAAAAAAATGTTTTGAAGAAAAACTCTTGGTATTTGAATAGCATTGATGTGGGTGGGAATGAAATTCACCCAATGTGGTGATGTGTTTTCATGTATATATTTTAATTCTAATGAATATGGTGATAGAATTATCTTTTAGGTAATGTGACACCTATGAAAAATGCGGTTGCCGTTGTGGATTCCTAAAATAAATTTTGTGATCATATTTGTGGTCCTTTGTAGCTAGTGTGGATTTTGCGCCCTCACCAAGCATATTGAAGCTGAGCTTTTAGTTGCTCCAATTTGTCAACTTTGTCATTATTGAACTTAGACACTTTAATATTCCTCATCCCACTTGATCTATGGATTGATCAAAACTTTGAGATATCAGTTGCTAATTTCAATTAAAGGTAGGATCCATTTCTATCTTGTTTCCTGCTTGAAATTGAGGGAGCTGGTGTTTACCAACACACTCTTGAGCAAGGCTACTATATTTGATGTTTACTCTTGATTTGATCAATGTATGAAGCATGCTCGGTTTTACATCATTGTTGGAAAAATAAATCAAATCTCAGAACCATTTGACACAATGCTTCATTGCTATAGTACAGTATAGCTATGGTCTTTCTATTTCTATTTTTTCACTTACTAGCAGAGTAATTCATTTGTTACTAGTGCTTTCTATATTCTAGAAGTGCTAACAACTTTTCCATATAATTGATTATAATGCAGTGACATCTGATGGAAGCATACTTGCTACTGGAAGTTATGACACGACAGTCATGGTGTGGGAAGTTGTGCGCACTAAAGGCTCTGAAAAGAGAGTCCGTAGCACACAAGCAGAGCTACCCCGTAAAGACTATGTCATTGTTGAAACACCCTTCCATATTCTCTGTGGGCACGATGATATAATTACTTGCTTATTTGTTAGCGTTGAGCTTGATATAGTGATCAGTGGTTCAAAAGATGGAACTTGTGTCTTCCATACATTACAAGAGGGCAGGTACGTGAGGTCTTTACGCCATCCATCAGGTAGCGCGTTGTCAAAACTTGTTGCTTCTAGGCATGGACGAATTGTGCTTTATTCTGATGATGATCTTAGTCTGCACCTCTATTCTATTAACGGAAAACATCTGGCCACTTCGGAATCCAATGGACGCCTCAATTGTGTTGAGCTTAGTAGGTGTGGCGAGTTTTTAGTTTGCGCAGGTGACCAAGGGCAAATTACTGTACGTTCTATGAACTCACTCGGGGTTGTAAAAAGATATGGTGGAATTGGAAAGACAATCACATCTCTAAAAGTAACCCCAGAAGAATGCTTCTTAGCTGGAACTAAAGATGGAAATCTACTTGTGTATTCAATAGAACAACACCGCAAAACTAGTGGTCCTCGAAATGTAAAATCAAAAGCTGTTGCTGCGGGATAGATCCTCGAGAGACACGGGAGTTGTGGAGTTTCAGTGTTGGCTCTGATGAGTGACATTTGAGGTATGCTGTTGTCATCTCTGTTTGGACTAGTTTCCGATTTTCATGTATAATTGTATTAGTTTCTTCAGCAATGTTAAACCTTATTTCATGCAATATTTATCTTCGAAAGTTTTTTTCTTCTTTTTTTTCATTTAAATCCATGTGTGAAGTTAGAACATATCTAAAGGTGTTATTCAATACATCATTCTAGTAAAATGTGTACTAACCATTTATCCTTTCGAGCATAGTCCTTGCTATTTCTCGTATGGACTGTTTTTGTGGTGAACTGTCATGTATTATACTTCTGGCACTTTTCACGTCCTCTTGAATGAAAATCTGTAAACTGACTGAAGTCAAAATCTTTCTCCTCGCAGGAGCTACTGAAATGCAGAATGTGGAGCCATATCAATCACATCCCGAGATACCAAAGACTTTTTTCCATTTGGGTTTCATCTATATAATGGATTGGAGACGTTTATTAGAAGCATATCCATACTTATTCTTCAGGTTTGCACCGTACGCGCACAGATCTTGATGGTGCAAAATTGTTTTGTAAATCTAAAAGATGGGCCGATGCTACCTTCTACAATTCAGTTTTCTGCTTGTCTCAATGTTGAGGTCAGTCATGAAATCGGGAGTTAACACATACATGTACATTGTATTCTTGAAGGTTAGAATAGAAATTATGTGTGTATTACAAATGACAGCATCTCAGCATATTCTTATTTTGATTGCTCCTCTCGTACAATAGCGAGTGTTAACCCCCTCAAACTATCGTATTGTAAAGATAGACTTTATAGCGTGTTGTTTCTCCAATTAAATGGAAATCGTCCATTTAGTTTTAGATAAATCTATCTGATGCATTGAACGCTTTGGTTACAGCCTGAATTGCATACAAAACTGCTCCCTGGTAGGAGACACTTGTTTGTGGAATTGATAATTTTAGCATATTGATGTGTTGGACTTATTTTTACATAACAACCATTCTATTACAGACTTGAAGTCACTGTGCGTTTACAATTTATAGCAATTGATATGATTGGTAATTGGTTTGGATTCAAACATCAGCTTTTGACAACAATCTTGAGGCTTGTCTATTGTGTTTGAGATGTATTTAGGTACAATAATGTCAGAATTATAATTTTTCTGTTAAAAAATTACTACTACAGTACTACTGTAATTTTTTTTTCTTCTCTTCTTCTCAAAAAAAAAAAAAAAGAAAAGAAAAGAAAAAATTAAT
>JAYMTE010000010.1:0-44917 GCA_036897545.1 Pelargonium fulgidum
CTCGTAACCCGGGTATATTTGCACTTTCTATTCCAGTTTTTGGAAAAACTAAGCAAGTCATAGTCATTTTGTTCCTTGATTTACTTCTGATATTAGTAAGTTTTCAATAGCAAGCTATAATCCGGGTATTCTGTCAAGGAATTTGTACAGTCAAGAAACTTGACAGGAAATGAAATTCATAAGTTTACAGATCTAAAGGTGGAGAATGTTGTCAATTTTTCTATAAGAATGTGATTTTCATGCTTGAAATCGCTTAGATAAAGTATTAAATACATTACTCTCTATTTTATTTATCTTAATTCTCTCTAAAGTGTAGGTACTTTCAGAGATGGTAATAACAGTGTAAAATGAGAGTAAATACGCTGGTTCGGAAATTTCTTTGATGAAATTGGTTAAGGACGCGGGTTCGAATCTTATTGCAAAAGTGAAGCTTAAAATCACTTAGATAATAAAGTAGTTGAATTTTGACCTAACAATTCTAAAGAATAGAACTTTGGTTGAGGGTGGGCTCCTCTTCTTTTCTATCTGGATTAAGTGAAGTTAGAGTTAGGTCAAGACTAATAAAATGAGGTTAAGGTCGCAGGTTCTAGTCAGTTTAGTGCATCTTCAATTCTCTTTCTGTTTGATTAGATGATACGAGTGTTTCAATCAATTCGAGCATCTATCTTTGACAGTCATTATCTATGGTTCAATTTTCTTTCTCTCTGAAGCTTCACTTAGATAGCTTTCTGACACCCGTTTGTCTCTGATGTCTATGGTTCGAGTTATCCTAGCGAACAAAGAAATTCTCGAGTTTAGTGGTTCAATCTCTCTAGGCATTTAGTAGGTGTTTAGAGAAGGATTAGTTTCGGGATGAGAGTATAACTACTCCTATACTTTATTACAAACCTTAGTTTTCTCTAGTATGATACCCTTACTTCCTTGTTTACTAGTAGGATATCTATGCATCCTCTATCTATTTAAAAGCATACTCTTTTTAAGTTAAGCTTAGGCCGTGTATTTATAATAGGGTTTCTTCCATTAGATTCTATATACCAGCGATTTGTTTTTTCAATAAGTATATTATATAACGTTTAGATCCTTTGGGATTCTTTCCCTTTTTTCGAACTGCTCGCGTTATATTTATTACTCTAACACCACTTGATTTTCAATCTTTATTGATACTAACTACGCGGGACCCTTAAACTTATATATAAAGGTTATCTCCATGCTTTTTACAGATTTATCTCTCGAAGCAATTCTTACATTCCTTAGTAGGAAAATTACTAGCATATTTTAGGAGTCTTGTACTACCCAAACATGTATTCTAACTATTCCTAATATCTAGGTATAGAGGTTCCATAAATCACCTAATGACTCTAAAAGCAAAAAACCTAACCTTCGTTACACTTTATCCCCTTTTACTGGGATATCAACCTTTAAACAGGGGATCTTCGATCTCTTGATAATTCATCAATTTCTTTGTACCCGACTCTTAGTGAAAAACTTTCAATTACTTAAATTAAAACAAGTATTCTTGTGGTAAGTCTTATGAGAAAGCGAATGCTTTACTGAACGCACGTAATTAAAGTAGCAGGTACTCTTATTAGGCTTTATTTGCCAAAAGGGTGTATGTAGGAATACAGCTCAGTAGGACTTTTGCTCTTCTTCTTTCAATCAAAGTTAAGTTAAAAAAAGTTGTTCAAATATTATATTATATTTAGAGACAGACTAGGGTAGAAAAGGTGTAAAAAAGAGCTGTATATTTTACTAATTAGAAGGGGCTATAGTTACACAGTTTACGTACACACAAGTGTTATACCGCCTTATTCTATCTATTAGTTTCCAACATTTTTAGTAGTTAGTTATAAGGGGCCTTTTAGAGGCAAGGTTTTTTTTGTTACACGGGAGCTTCGAGATATATTAAAATAGAAACGTTTAGTATTAGCTTTTTCTGATAGCAAGGGTTCCGAGCGATCTCTATTGGGACTAATTTCCTAAATCCATTTCTGATTTGTTTTTACGAGTAAACCGATGCTAGACTCTGCCTAAAAGGGCCTTTCATAAGCAGTCGATAAGGGAAAATCCTACGAAATTCAAACCCTGTCTATCTGTTTCTATTTGATTGCATTAATACTTAATACTTGGGATTTTAACATTTAACATAAGACCTTTGTGGAGAGAGTCCTACTCTGAATAAATTACTTCTACCTACACGTACATACGGTTATTCCCTATTTCTTTCTCTTTTTCAGTAAAGGCCCCATGTAACATCTTCTTGTTTTAACAATGCCTATCAAATTTCTATCTTAATAGTGCTAATTCATATAAATTTCGGCGAAAAGAGTTTTTGAGTGACTTATATAAACTTTAAGGAATTCCAATAACTACAACTTTTTAAGGGAAATGTTCCGCAATTCCTCGCCCTAAATTCTTTTAATACTCTAAGTGAAGCTTCCATGGATACGAGATTCTTACTAGGAGGAGTACTTGAGCTTATTCAAAAAAAGAGTAGTCTAACTCTCCTGCTTAGTAAGGGAAAAGAAAGAATAATTAGAACCCCTTTGACTTCGATAAGATCTTAAATATCCACCCTTTGAATAACACAAGTCCTATTTACCTAAGTTGTACATTTATCTTAGTTTAATGTGAGAAAAGATATTAGAGAAATAAATAACAGAACTCCTTTACTTTAGAAGATCTAATTTCTAGAGCATTTTCTAGCGTACCTAACCTTTGTATTACCTTTCCAGGCTTGCCTTTTTTCTTTTTATTAGATCTCCCGGCGCAATACTAATACCAGTTTTGCCTATACGTAAATAATTCATACACAGTATTCTTAAAAAGCTTGTATTTATAGAGTATCCAGAAGAGAAAGTCACCCTTGATTAGAAAATCATTAAAAGAGGCTATAATAAATGCAAAGCTGCCTCTAGCCAGGAAGTGTTATCCTGAAAAAGCTTTATGGAATAATCTATTACCCCGGAAAAAGGTTAAGGTGACTCTTTTGAAGACTGGTATTTGATATCGGGGGTATCCAAACTCGTGATAAACTCAATTTATATGAGTCTAAAGCCAAGAATAAATAAGTTAAGGAATGGGAGGATAATAAAAAACCTCTTTAGGAATGAAATAGTAAGTGGTTAGAATAAGGCTGTTTTCATATTCTCAGTTAAAGACAGCAAGGAAAGTCAAAGAAATGTATTTTCGGTAAGGGCACTGATATGTAAGTATAGAGGCGTAGATAGTTTTCTTATCTTTCTGATCCAGACTAAAGTTGAGTAAGTCGAACGATTTAAGTTTAAAGACATTTCTCAATTTTAATAAAAAGGGCACCGAAATTGTAAAAGATTTGTTAAAGTATTTAAAGTGGATCGCTCATTACAGTTAACACAAGAAACTTAAGAATGTCAAGCGAACGCCGAGATGTTGGGTTATATTCCTCCGTGTATCTACTATCAATCTCAGATTTGGTATAGGCCCCTTTGAAAAACTCTTTTTTTATCGAGCGGGCCTCTTTAACCCGCCTTTCGCGTGCGTTATAACAGACTTTTAGGTATACACAGCATTTGCTGTGAGTAAAACTAGGATTCGGCAACTCCTAAATAAGTGTTAAGGCCTAAAAACTCTTACTTCTAATTTAGAAGTTATTTCCATATAACTGTGTAGGATACTAACCTTTTTGCTTTAAAGAAGCAGTTGCTTGGGAATATTTAGATAAGTGTATCCTCTTTTTGAGTACCTAGTAAAAAACTATACAAAAAGGGCTCAAATAGGAGAGTATTTACTGGAATTTAGTAATTTAAAAAGAGATTCCTTTCTATTTAATCTCGGAGTCCTCTTGTGTTTGAGAATTAAAAAACTTGTTGTTTAGAAATATTCCTATCACTGTACTCTATATAAAAGCTTTTTAGTCACAATAAGTAGGTTTGTAAACGGCTTCCCTTTATTAAGGGGGTCTTTTCCCAGATTTCAGCTTCGGTTTATTCTTTTGTTTCTGTTTCTCACGTTCTTTCATTTGTATTGTAGTCGGTTTCCTTTCTCTTGGGATGGTATAGGACTCGGGCACTCCTATTCAGCATCCAGCTTCCTGACTCTAGTTTCTGCTTTCTCATGTTCTATCCATTGTATGTTTCTCAGGGAACTCAGTCCAAGTTTGGCTTTGTCTGTCGACACCTGCCGCGTGGATTGTCTTTTTCTTATGTTAGTTCTATCCCGCCTGTGAAGGCTTACTTACATATCAATCTTTCCAACCTTGTCTTGCTCTCTTAGTTCGATACGGGCACCTACGTTCTGTAGTTTGAAAAGCAGAGGGTTCAGTAATTTCATTATATTACCTCCACAAAGCTGCAGTCGGTAACTGGGATGTACTCATATACAAATTAGGTTCCTACCTTCCCTGTTGATAAAGACAGAAGACAAGGCACGGAGTCCTAAACCTATAAACACTAAAGAAGAACAACTACTTACTAAGGAGAATAAAAAACTCTACTATCTATACATCTATTCTATATAACTAGTATACCGACTTCCCCTAGCAGCCCTTTAGCTGTATAGCCTTCCTGTTACCTTCCCTGCCTCTCTCCTGTCCTAATTCTACTAAGAAGTCTAATGCGGAGATACAAAACAAAGAATACAGAATCCTAACTAACTCAAGAAAGGAATACAAAAACAAGTCTAAGTCAATGAAAAGGCAGAGTACGAAGAATCAAAGCAAGCAATATAAGTGAATAAGTTCTTTCAATTTATCTATCTAACAGGGGATTTTGAGTTCCTTGCTTTATGGGATAAGAGCTTCTTCGTTTTTCGGTCTCAAAAAAGGTCTATTTCAGGGGAATTTCCTACACTTTTCTTACTTTTCTGCGGAGTAGGCGAACCCCACTTTTTTTACACTTAATAGTAAATTCGTGAATACCTCTTGGCTACTTTCCAACCATCCCGGCCCCCATAACCGATAAGCTCCAAAAGTGAGGAAGAAACCCATAGACTATCGAAACCTACACTAAAATAACAATAAGAAAACAGCTCCCATATTAGTTAGCTCTTACTCTTGCTACCTCTGCTTCCTCTAATCCCAATCCCAAAGAAAGGAATCTAGCTCCCAGAAGAAAAATAAGGCTGCAGAAGACTAAGAGGAGAGTTATAGCAGCTCTAGGTCTTTTTAGGGTAAGAAAGGTAAGTTCCAAAAGAGTGCAGGTTATGAGAAAGTGGGTTTAGAATAGGTATTTTCTAAATTATAGGTATAGAAAGTTTTAGGAAAGGCGGTAAGAAGTAGATGGCTGTCATAGTGTGAGGCATACAAACTCAGGCATATCCAGTTCAATCTAAAGCTTGCCTTAACTTAATCTACTTCTTAATTATTACCCTCTCCTCGATTGATAGAACTCCCTCTTTATTATCTCTAACTTAGAACTAGAAAAACCTTTCTTAGTCAAAACTTGCAATTACAACTTGATTAAATGTTGACGGATCTGAAACTTGTAAACAAAGGAACACAAAAGCCTTAGTTTCTTACTCTTCATAGCTATACCTGCACTATGTATCCCGTCAAACCTATACTCATTAGCTAGACCTTCCTTAGTCTGTATACCTTTACTATCTGCTACCTTACCTATCTTACTCCTCAGGGCTACAAGACCCCTCTTTTTACATTCCTTAGTATTCTGGATACGTTTTAAGTACGGACACGTAGGTATTTCACAAGTTTCATTTCTTTCGTTCAGTAACCCGATGCAATACCTTATTCCCAGATCCATAACTTTGCCGAGTAGAATATCTAAGACTAGACTAAAGCTTGAATTATTTATAGAATATAATACAAAGAGAACAAAATCGAAAAAGGATATCACTTATGTAAATACAAAGGAAATCCTGTAAGAGCTCCTCCATAGGGAATACTTGAAAAACTTGGAGTATAATTACACCATATACTCAAAATTTTCTTTATAATTTCAGTGTTCCATAATACTCTCTTATTTTCTAGGCATTCTGCTATAACCAAGTCTAGAGAATGGGTTCCTAATTTCAGACAATAGTTTTATAGGAACTTATCTAAGGATATTTGAGGTATGCGGAAATTTTCAAAAAGCTCCCCCAATCCTAGAGGCTTTTCTTTATTATAATAGGGAACTTAGCGCAAAATCCCTTCGTTACTTAATGTGTTGTTGTGCCGAAAGGAAATGAAAGAACTTATATATATTGGATTTTTCATCTAATCAACTCGACTTGCCCCACTCCTTTGACATCAAATATTATTCATGGGCAATACAATCGGAATAGTACTATCTCCCCAGGAATTGAGTTGAGTACTGAAGTAATTGACTTGGGAATTTAGTGCTTACTGTATAGCCGGTGTAGCTATATTTCTTTGTTCTTGGAAGCTAGGAACTGAGCAAACTAAAGGTGGCCAAAGTCCAATATCTTTATTTGCAGCTAAAGGAAGTCAAGAAATCCTATCTTCTCTTCAACTGACTAAGACGGCAAAGGAAGTCTAATAACTGAATCTCTTGTAAAGCTAGTTCTTCTTACTAGTCTAAGAATCTTACATGAAGAATACCTCAAATATAATGTACTATCTTATGAAAGAACTCTCTAGCTGTCCTTTGCAAGGCAAGCTGTAGTACTTACTATGGTAGTAATGGAAACCCTTTGAAAGCAGTCTATTGCCAAGTCCTTTCTGTCGATGGTGCTGCTAACTTGTCCGATATCTATCTGTACCGGTAAAGGTCTTAAAGAAAATATCTTTCCTGGATAGCAAGCAAAGTAGAGAACTGAATTCTTCCTTTCTTTCAGCCAACTCTAAATCCTCCCTTTTCAGCAGCTAAACCCTTGTCAGCCTGCTCAGAGACTGCGGGAATTGAAGCTAAGAAATCTGTACTGTGTTGAAGGATTCTCTAGTTTCGGTTTAGTTTCAGGAATAGGTCAAACCCTGCTGCTTGGAAGTGAGGATAGTGCATAGAGAAAAGGAACCAAAGAATCTGTACTGTACCGGCGTAAGGAATAACTCTCTTGTTCAGAATTTGGCAATTCCAATAAAGAGAGAGCAATGCAATACCTTAGTGAGAGAGTTAGGAAGCTTCGTTTGAGAGTATAGGGATTCACCTTAGTGAGTGAGTAATTCCCTTACTGTTAGCCTGTGTGTTAGCAAAGCATTCCTTAACAATTCCCTTAGCTATTCCCTAAGTGTCGGCTATGAATTCTCCTTACTGTCAGCTAGGAAATCGGTAACAGAGGAACTCCCATTTGTTGACAGTTGAACTCCACTCAGTTGAGAGATAGGAACACCTTTGTTTGACAGAGGATCTCCACTTGATACCTGGTTAAGCTATCCCGAAGCAATTCCCCTTCGTTTCGGGTTAAGGAAATTCCTGTAGGACCTCCTTCTTTCTTTAGGTGGATATGCGCTCCTTGTTATACTAATTTCTTGTAACGTCTCCTTCCTACACTTCTTTTATCCTTTACCTCGGCTGGTTTTAGAAACTTTTTTATACTTATATCTTATCTGATGTCTATAACTATAAAAACTATAAAGTGCACCCAGTACCTGATTAAGCTTTCAGGATTTCTATTATGACAAATTCTCCTTGTGTCATTCGTGTAGAGAAAAAAAAGAATTTTCTTATATAAGCGATTTTGGTGATGAGTAAACAAAGTAAGGAATATTTGCTTTTGAGCGGTAGCTTTTGAATGCTCTGTTTTTCCTATGTAGGGTTTCCTGCTAGGGCAAACATAAGGATTATGCTTTTTAAGTTGTATAATTCCGATTAAATAGCTAGCTACAAGGCTACTATTCTTTAATTACGTGCAGGGACCTAACAGAGTTGAATTAAAAAGCATAAATATAGGCTACTACTTTGATTTGAGAAAGACAAACTATTAAAATGAACAAAGCAGTTACATTTAACTAGGGTAAGGTTAATTCGTATACCCCTTTATTAGTAAAGTAAGTAAATTCCTAAATTCTAAAAAGTGTTGGAATTTCCTATACTTTAATTGTTAAATCTCTTAAACTGAAAGGTATAAATGTTGTATTGTCAATCAAAGTAGGAGTTCTATCTTTAATCCTCACAAGAGGAAGACCCATAGCAAAAGTACAGGTATAGCAGCTAGCATCAAGACTAAGAAAGCAATCCAGATACAAACTAAGAAGGGTGTGTATAATAAGAAGGTTAAGAAAGGTCTAGCTTTCAAGAGGGGTTCTACTATTCTTTTTTGGGGGGAGCTAGTTTAAGAAAGTAATTACGAGGTAGAAGGGTTTTGAGTATAAAGAGGTTTCCTTTTGTTTTGTTCTAAGTTTCTGATTCGAGATAATAATTAAGAGAAGTATAGATATTTAGGGTATAAACAAGGTATAACTCATAAGACTTTCTTATGAAAGCAGCTATCAAATACAAAATTTAAGTACACAAGTTTACCTATATTTTGGGGGTTCTTTTACGAGGGGTAACTTTTCAAGAGAAGAGTAACACTGATATTTTGTGCTATGTAAATTCTTAAAGTTATTTGGGGCAGTTCCACTAGCAGATAGGAAACTTCTATTTTTTAAACAAAGGCTAAGCTAGGAATCTGACTCTTTTTCTTAATAAAGAAGCTTCTCTAGAATCACGAGTTGCCGCCTATTACTTACTTCATTTTCCTCATTGTAAAACAAGATCGGGATTTATTTAATCTATTTGTATTTAAGTAATTTCGAATGAACTGTAACTTCAATTCAAATTCAAACACTTAGTTATATGGTTATATGATCCAACTTAAACAAACAGACTAAGAAACAAATAGGTATTGAGTATGATAACCTATTTCTGATATCCTATGACAGAGGGTTTAGCTCCCAGTAATCTAAGGAAGGTTACAGCTCATAAGAAGAGTTTAGCCCCTAAGAAAGGTATAGTAATGTCTATAGAGTAAGATACCTCTAATGAGTTTTCCTTTTCGGATACAGAGAGAGACTTCAGTAGGTTCTATAACAAGTCAAGGAATTCCTTTCTAAAGGGGTTGTCTAGTGACAGATCTAAAACAAAAAAGGCATATTAAAGAGAAAAAAGGGGAATCCCGCGTACTAGTACTAATAGCAACTCAGACCAAAGAAAGTCAAAAGGAAGTGATCCATCCAGGTGTATTTAGAAAACCTGTAAAAGAACTCACAACCACTTAATTGAAATTTGATTCTTAATGATACAAGCATTTAAACCCCAGGAGACGTAAACATTTTTCAGTATCTTAGTACCTTGTTGAAAAATAAGACTCTGTATTGTTTTTATTTAAAAGAGGCGCCTATATGACCCCTAAAATCCTTTTGCAGTTTTGCCCTAGATTTAGTAATTCGATGAACAGGAGTATTGACTTGCGGTAAAATCTTGTAGAGAAGCCCTGTTTTCCTACTGCATTAAATGAATTGTAATATTATAAGCCTCTCTAAAGAAGTAAAAAGGGGTACGTATTGACCTACTTAGACTCCTCGGGTCCTCTCGGAATTGGATAAGTTGTTTATAAAGTTTGATTATTACCGAAAGCTTCTTATCTACTATCTACCGAAGAAATCTATGTTTTGAGTCCTAAAATACCTTTTGATTTTAAATTAAAAAAACAATACGCTAAAGTTATATTCCAAAATACAAATAAATTAAAGATATTTTAGGGACTATTAGTCATAAGGTATCGAGCTCGAAGATAAAACTTAGGAAGCCCCTTTGTCATATGTCATAAAATAAAAGTGCCTATTCTTAAGAAGCCTCTCAGAGTCCGCCAAATGAAATTAATTGTTAGACTTTCTACCTAGGAGGGACCCGCTTATAAGAAATTATTATTTATGTAGTAAAGTAAAAAGATCCCACCAAAAATGAGTTAACAATCGAGCATTCTGCTGAGTTTAGTTTAATTATATATCAGTCCTAAATCTTACTAGGTATCACTGTAGATAAACTAAGTCGTAAAAACAAAGAAGTTCTATACTACTACGACTGCTTAGTAACATTCTAAATAATAAATATAAAAAATAAAGTCCCTATTTTCTATATGGGCCTAGCTTGGTATTAAAATTTCCAAGAAAGGAGGACACAAGTTAAAGTTACTTTTCTAAGTACAATGATTAAAAACCAGGACTCTTTTTTTTCTATTCTAGAATCTAGTGAAGTTTACAAAATAAGGGCAGCTTCCAAGTAGTGGAACCTCTAGCAAAAGAGTTTGGAATTCTTAGCGTGATAAACCCTCTATACGGGATTAAAATTAGACTACAAATTGAGCTTTATGTTGAAAAGAAAGTAAGTGCAGCTGGTATAAAGGACACTCAGCATTTTGGTGTCAAAGGTTTATGTCTATAGAAACAAATGACATATAGAGTATAAAGAAAAACTACGAATAGATTTAAGGGATTCCGCTTAGAAGTCTAGTAAGCCCAATCAGATAAAAAGACTAAGAGTTTCTAATTAGCAAATTCCGCTAGACAAAAGACTTTTATTGAATGAATTGCTTTCTCGTCTCAACGATAACTGATTAATCAAAATTGGGTTCTACATATACTAAAGCCAAATCTATACCTTAGCAAGATTAAAACTAGAAGACTACGAAAGATTCTTAGAATCAGAATTCGAAAAAACTCAGGACTCATTTCAAGTATTTTGAAAACATGTATTTGTATCTAGTAACAATCCCTGTTTAAGGTCATATAACGTGAATAAATAGAATTTAATAGAATGGAAGCCAGGATCGCTCATATTATAGCTTGTTAATTTTAAAGGTATAACAAAAAGTGTAATAGTTATAGGCTGGTATGGGTATCAAGATTGGGACGTAGACTTACTTTGCCAAGAATCTTTTATAGATAGGTGAGTCCCCTAAGGAAGATTTTTCATTCTATGCATATCTCTTGCAGTATTATTAAAAGTATCCATTTATGAAACTGTTACACTTCTTTCTTTTCGTGTACTGCAGTTATAGTTAGCAGAGTTTTTTAGGTAGGAGGTGCAAATTATATTACTTATGGTCTGGAGATTCATAATATTTACTTTTAAATACTGTAACTTGGTACTCTACAAGACTAAAAAGTCCCTGTCAATCCCAGCTTTTAGACTATGCCTATTTTTTTGTGCTCCGGTAGTTTATAATGTCTAATACCAAAAATTGTAAGCTAGCTCTGCTTTTTTATACGACTTTTTTGCTTCCTTAAAATGGGAATAACACCTTTTCATTTTTATGAGGCAGTATTATACCTTGCTGCTTACCTAAAGAATATAATCAAAGTTTAGTAGTGTGAGAAAGTCTACTCTGAAATTTATACCTTTCTGTAAATACCTTATCAATTGTAGATGAATACCAGGATCGGGGTGCCTCTCTATAACATTGCTCTGTCCTGATTAAGTAACCTCTCTTGTGTTATCTGTTCGCCGCTTTATACTATCATTAAATTTTTTACCGATTTTTACACCTTGCTTTGTAAATACATTGTTTTAACAGATGCAGCGTACCCGAAAAAAGTAATTAAGTGAATCACCGGCCTACACCAGCTGAGACTTCTAAATTGAGACTCTGGAATATTTTTCTAAATTATTTCTTTATGTAAGCGATTTAATGCGTCATGCTCAGCCAAAACTAAGTTTCAAATAGGAGAACTTTCGATTGTCGAAGTCTAATAAGTACTCTTCGTTAGAACCGAGTAGCCTTATTTTATACACTTTATTAGAAAGAAATCCCCAGTCAATTTAGCAATATCCCAACCCGGAAACTCAGAACAAGCAACCCATTATAGGCTAAGGAAAGCTAGTACATCTATGAAAGTAATTTGGACATTTTCCTCCTATATTTATGAAAGCTTCTTACTAAATCCTACCTTTTACTAGCTGGAGGTCTTCCATGAAATTATGAAATAAATAATAAGGAACGTTATAGTTTTTAGGACTCTCTAAAAGGGAAAGCCATATATCCTAATAAGATAACTAGACGGGAGAAAGATGAGTTCACAACAAAATAAAGAAGAGGCCCTAATTCTAAAGCGAGGTATTATCTAAGCTTTATTAGTATTTATATTAGACTTTTTAGCTGTTAGTATAGATATTAGGAAGATTTTTCTGTATCTTTAGACTTGAATCTCAACTCAGCTTTAATAGGTCCTATATTTACCTGTTATAGTTCTTCAGTATTTCCCAGCAATTACCACCCGCTTATATTAGTGTATCCTAGATTGTGTATTAGCGAAAGCTTTTAAGGTGTTTTTTACTAGTCCAATTCATAGGGTAGAAAATCCTGGCATACTATGAAAAACTCTACCTCTCCAGTGCTACTATTCCCTTTATTAAGGTCCCGCTTTAGACCCTTTCAACCAAAAATGATTTAGGTGATATCTGGAAAAAAGATTGGTGTTTGTTTGGATGATAGGTAACACTTAGATGCCCCCGACTGAGTGCATCCGAGGGAGGGTTAGTTGGTGTGTATAATAGATAGTATAATAAGTATACCTGCATGCATAAGAGTACACACCCAAATACCTTTCTTTTTCTTCATCTGACTTCGCTGACTTAGCAAGAGCAAGAGCTGTACCAGTCGCTGTAGGAGCTGCCAACCTGACGCAAGAGAAGGAACCAGAGAAGGAGGAACCAGGAGCAAGCCTGTCAGCTAAGCAGTATTCCCTGTCATGTAGTGTTGCTAATCTAAGATAGTTCTTTATAGTATTATAGTCATTATAGTCTTATATAAGTTATTCTATATTCTATATTCTATTGTCTTAATCATATATACTACTTAGTTATGTAATATAGTATAGTGTATAGGTAGTATATGTATAGGATAGTGTTCTATTAATAGTGTTATAGGCACCATGAGGGGTTAGGGTTTTACACCTATATAGATAGTGTATTATTATAGATTGTATTAGGATAGTTTTGTATTAGATGTAGGGAGGGAAGGCCTTATAGCCTGACCCTCTCTAAAGCGACTTTTCTCTCTTAAAAGTAGGGAGACCAGAGTGATACCATCATCTACGGATAGGACTCTGTACTATATCTAGGAGTTGTCTTTTAGTTCTATCATATTAGGAAACTCATAATTCTTAATCTTAAGTTTCTGTTCTATCATATGTTCTATTCCAGGATAATAAGTATATGAGCTCCTTGTCCTTAGTAGGAATCTAGAATTCTGTAGTTCTTGTTAGAATTGTAGCTTTGAAAGGAGAGGACTTGGTTTTCCGCGCAGCCAGAACTGTGGATATGTCTAAAGGAACTCGCTATTATTATGATAAGCTCCGCCACACCGCTCAAGAGTAACGCTGAATAAAAGTATATAGATTAAACCTCCACCAGTGCTCCTAAATTGATATAAAACTCTGGGTTTTTAAAGCTATGAAGGCGCCCCTATTATCACGTGATATTTTATCCTTAGCACCAGAGTACTTCCACTTTTGTATGATAAATTCGACCCTAGTTTTAAAGAGTAAGCTCACGTCCTTATTCAAATTCAAAAGCAACAAAAATGGCTAGCCTATAAGCTCAGTTAAATGCAGAAGCAAGAGTTAGTTTAAATCTTCCATAATTTTAGAATCAAGTGATTTTCTTTCCTTATATCTTTTGAATAAAATATACTGCGTCTGACGAGAAACCCTTGTATCAAGAGGATTGCCCTATTACTTTTTTATTAATATTAAGTCCCTCTTTCTCTAAAGAAAATGACCAAACTCTTTTTATAATATAAGGAGCCCCCTTTTATGTCTTATTAATACTAAAAAAGTTGGGGTAGGACCCAGATCCTACAGCTCTAACCAGTAGAATTCTCACCCATAGGAAAATATCTTAAAGAAAGCTTCTTTGTTTACTAAGCCCTAGTTTCTTGACAAAAAACACATTCCCTTTCTTAATCTACACTCCTTAATGACTTAAGTTCTCTACGCCCTACCGGAAACAAAGGACTTGGATCTCGCTTTCTCTACCGCCTTGACTTTAGGAAAAAAACCTTGTAATTACAATTCCTTGATCGATCCAAAAGACTCTCAGAATTAACTTCCTAGTTCTAGATTAAATAGCATAATCCTAAAAAATTCCTAAGGGCTACTTAAAAACTACTATATTCTAAAATATTTAGCTGGTTATAGGAGAATCTAAAAAGCTTCCTCTGCCTCTCTTTGTCTGAGTTCTTTTTTAGATTGATTAAAGCCGGATTCTAAGTTCCTTTAGTTTTACAGAGCAAAACCACTAGCACAAGCTTGGACGGCTCCTAATTTCTAAAACGCGCTCCCGATCTTTTATAGTCTAAGCTTTGAGTGACTTTTCGAGTCTCAAAATAAGGATTTACTTAGGAAATAGGAGCTACCAATCAAAGTCAATGTTTAGGAGAGGGCTTTAATAAATTAATAAAAAAGGATTCCTTTCTCTGCACCCCGTTTGTAGTTATATTAATAGGAATATTAGAGTCCCTTATGTGTATAAAGTTTTTATTACCATGTTCTTGGACTGAAATATAGAGAAGACTGAGCGGACTACTTAATGGGTTCTCTGAATTGTCCTTTATATAAATCTTAAGGAAAGGGTTTTAAGGAGTATAAATAATGAAAGCGAAAGGCATTCCTAGGTCAAGTGGAGTTAAGTTTTTTCTAGCTGTTGGTGTTCCTGTATTCAGGTTAAAGGCACCTGCTGGAGAACTGTGCTACTCGTTAAGATATATTTGAGGTTGTGTTGCTACTAAGCTGTAGAGTTTTCAAGTAAGTTCTACTCGGTGAAATAAAAAATAATATAAAAAAATTAAGAATTAAAGTAGGTCCGGGGTCTAAAGTGGAGTTTATCCAAGTAAGGGACCCCTCTTCTTTAGTTGTTATCCTGTATCCAAGCTGTTTCGCTATTTTTTATTTCATTCAGAAGCTGTACCCCTGCTGAGTTTAAGCTATTCTAAGCACCCTTTTTTATCTCCTTTGTAACATATCACGACAGGGGTCTTCTTAGCACTTTTAGATAGAGAAATCCAGCTATCGAGGTAAATAAAGTATCAAAAAAACTCTTATTCCGCTTTATTTTGGAGGGGTGACTTAAATTAAAAGAAAGTCCTATCATAATATGTCCGGTAAAAAGAGCCTTACCAAAGGAAATTTCATAGGTTCGGATTCTTAATACTGTGGTAGATAAACTCTTATATCAGGGTTCCCTTTATCTTGCTAGGATACCCAGTTTTTTTAGTGAGCTTTGGAACTTTCCATTCAAGGAATCCTTACCCGGTAAATATTCCAGATTTTACACATATATATAGCAAGGGGGTCCCTTTAAGGGAATCCGGGAGTTTCTTTTTAGATTTTCTTATTATACTTAAAGTAGTCCAGGTAGTTCGTATTTTCGTACTCTCAATTTCCACAGATATGGGTTGGTGATTATAATCTATTCAAGATTAAATATCAATTTTGATTGGCCCAGGCATAAGAGGCTCGCTAGCTATTAACTAAGCAATAAAGGAATCCTTTTAGATATAAATTGTCAATTGAAAAAGAGGACCTTTTTGAAGTATGGTAGCTGGGGATTTCTTAGTAAAGTTTCTCAGTTTTGAGTACTTTATCTGGATAGGATCACAAGAGTTGATACTCTTTTTAGCTTTTCTAAATGGCCGATACCGGTCCCTTTTGAGCTACAAAAAGCTAAAATGTACTAGATTTATTAGCTTGGAAAACTTTAAAATGGTAATTATTACCGAAATGCCATATAAGGAGGACACTAAAAGCCGATGTTCTATACTTGCAGTCTGAAATAATTCAAAGGAGTTCGGGGATTTAAAGAATTGCTGAAATGGGTATAATAGGAGACAAGCCCGGGGCAAATTCGAAATTCATGTATATACCAAGGAATTGAGTAGATAAAAATTCTAATTTTATAGACTAAAACCGAGGAAATGCTAGAAATAGAAAATCAACTTCAAATTGATAAAAACGGGCTACCTTGCTCCGTTTCCGCTGGATGTTTTAACTGAAAAGTTAAAGTAAATTGAGTTTAATTGCTAGGACAACCTCTTTGGGATACTCTATTCTTTCTCGATTCATCTTTTTAAGAGCGCAATCTCCGGATACGAATCTTACGGGTATATAGAATTTACTAGGAAAAACTTAAGAGGCCAAAGCCGCTTCTAAATATTTGGTAAATAGGCACGCAGCTTAATTAACAGGATGCCCTATGTAAGAGTCTTTGTCTTTTTAACAGTACTTGCTATACTTTTATTAAAAGAATTGGGTAAAGCTTTGAAAAAGGGTACCACGCCGAAGAGAAACACAGAATTCTATTTTAGTCCCTACAAAACCGAAAAAGACTCCTAAAAGTTGATGAGAAATGGAAGATCCTAAAAAAGCTTATAAGGGTAGGGCTCTCGTGATATTATATATGTTAAAAAGGAACTTACTTCAGTTACCTTTTGTTAGACAGTAAGGATTAAAATTTATTGAGATCCTACTATTTATTTTGTATTACTGGTTTAGTATCGATTCGTTAGCTTGTGGTATCCTCTTTCTTTCGATGTTGAACCCTATTGCTATGTAAAAACCGAGGGTTATAATAGGAAATTTCATTGTGCAGTTACAAGAGCCCCTACTAAGTATATATATATAATGTTCTAAAAAAGAACAGGCATATACTCTAAATTTTATTTACTTTGGTGTCTTTTTCCTCAACTTCATTAAGAGTAAGGAAGTGCATAAAAAGCGAATTAACTGTTACAAGGCGCCTGGCCCTTTTTAGTGTTTTAAATAAGTGATTCACTAGGACAAGGATTTTTAGAAGAAAAGACAACACATTTAGAATTTCCATTTGCGAAAAATCAGGGTATTCAATAGCACAGTATGTCAGATATTCTTGCTCTATATTATCGAGGAAAACTTTACTTACTCTCTGATTTAGTTTTCTCTATAAAGAATTCGTGGTATTACAAAAAACACTTTACCAGGTTACAGAAAGTTTCTTTTAAGTATGACTTGAATTTATATATAGACTATTAGATTGACATTTGAGCGCTCTAACTACGGAGCTGAAGCCGACCCTGTTTTAGGAGAAAAGACTAGAACTTTTTAATTATTAGAGTGTTGAAGTTTG
Source organism: Pelargonium fulgidum (assembly GCA_036897545.1). Classification (NCBI taxonomy): domain Eukaryota; kingdom Viridiplantae; phylum Streptophyta; class Magnoliopsida; order Geraniales; family Geraniaceae; genus Pelargonium; species Pelargonium fulgidum. Next base: position 17,016 of record JAYMTE010000010.1, read on the forward strand.
TACTAAATATAGTGGTAGAAGGTACCGGTATAGCTCTAATACAGCCCTAAGTCTGAAAGGAAGGTCAAGAGGAGCAAGTCAAGAATTCTATAGTAAAAGTTGCTGCTAAATAGGGAACTTAAAAGGAAGCCAAACTGCGGATAAATTATATTCTAGATAGTAAGTTTGGTATTGTTTGGATTTCATCCCTAACCCGTTTGATTAGCTTTGACAGGAAATTCTTTGTAAGTAGTTGCTCTTATCAAATTGTGTTTTAGGGCGCGCAGCCTTACAACTGGATATATCTCTAAGGTCTTCCTATAAGAAAGTTTTGCTGTCCTAAATGCCTTTTTATTGAAAGTAATTTGGTTTCCTGTAAAAGCGAGTCTAGAGTTCGTGGGTTCTTTCCTTAGAGGCTACTGCTTCACTAAAAAAGAAATTTAGTAATGAAGTCAATTCTGAAAAGCAATTAATGAAAATGGTATATCACAGGGTAGCGGGTTTCATTCAGGTAACCTATCAGCTTAGTGCTTTCAGGGAATAAGGAGCAAGTCTAGCAAAATGTATAATACTAGTCTTAGATTAAGATAGTGTCAGAGGGCTATCGCACCTCAATGCCCTCTGTGTTTATCGTTTAAGAGGAAACAAACTTAATTTGGGATACGTCTATGTTACCGACTGGAGCGATAGCGAGGGAGGGTAGGGTTATATAGTTTATTGAGTAGACAGGGATACGCTCTAACACCAACTGACTTAGATTTTCTTATTCGTATTTAGTTTTATATTAGATTCTCTATCTTTGTACTCTGTCTTTGTATTTTTGTATTTACTTGTTTATTACTTGCTTTCTTCTTTGTTTTTAGGTTTCTATTCTTTGTATTCAGTATCTGAGTATTCGGTATTTTATTAGTAGCAATAGAAGGGGGAGTGGAAGTAAGAGGATAAGCAGTACACCTAGGGAAGTAGGGAAGCCTTATAGTAAGTTAAGGGCATAAGGCAAGTAGATAGGATGTTAGCTGGAGATAGCGTGGTAGCCATTGTCTTTCCTTCTATTCATAGCTTTTATTAGAGTAGTTTTATGATAGTACACAGATACCGTATAACACCCAAACTTGCTTGACTTGATTCTTCTTTCTTAATTGCTTTCTTTGCTTGTTTTGTAGCTTTCAGAATCTCCATCTTGTTCATACTCTGTATCTTTCTATTCTGTGTTTTCTTACTTTTATTAGAAGGAGGCTTAACAGGAGGAGAACGGGCTGTAACTTTATTAGTAGGAGTTGTAGGAGCTTTATTGTTAACGGGGGTTAGACCCTGTCTTTATAAGGGAGTAAGGGAGATCCCTGTACTGCCGTAGCTACTGTCCATAGTTTTTTATTAGTTTACTTTTTATAGTCTTATTCTATGTAGTCTATATTCTATTTGTTATTAGATTCTTAGCTAGTTATATAGAATAGAGAGTATAGGACAGTCTCTAGCTCTAATCTAAGGTGTCTTTCTCACTGTGCTATGTCTTTATCGATAGGGAGTATAGGAACTTAGGGAGGACATGAGTACGTCCCTTTTACCAACTGGAGCGCGAGGGAGGGTAGGATAGTTTTTATAATATGCATTGATACTCTTATAACACCAACTCTTTTTCTTATGACTTCTCTTTTTACGAGCTACCTGATTGATTGCCTTATTTGACTTTGCTTTCTTGACTTTCATACATACTTCTTGTACTTGTATTACTCTGTATTTGTATCTGTATTTTCTTTTTAACAAGAAAGAGAAGGAGGCACAACAGGAAGCAGGAGCTGTAGAAAGAGGATGGATATCAGTATTCTAACCGGGGATATAGGGCTTATTTCTAGGAGCTTTAGTTGTTGTTAGGAGGAGCTTGACCTAGAGCAGTACTTAGACTGTTGAGGGCTTTGCACCTTTGTTTGTTGCTAGTGTGGATATATCTTTCCTGGCATAGCTTATAAAAGAAAGAGTTTAGTAGTTCTTAAGTCAGTCCGATAGGTAGGTGTTGAAGGAAATGACTCTTGTTCTCTGGGTTTATCGATTGGGAGTCTAAAGCCTTGGAGAGGTTAATACTAGGATAAAGATAAAACCTAATGCTTAGGGTTTCGTTTGGGATAACTTCACCAGGTACACGATATCTCAAAAAAGGGAGCTTTTGTAATGTTGTACTCTAGTTTTCCTTCTTTCTAAACGAAAGATTATCTACGGATTTTTTCAAAATCTCTTATAGTTGTAGCCCTTTTTTTGCTTAAACTTTTAATATATAATATAAAGTACAAGAATCACATAACCCTTATTGCATGCATCCCTCACTGTTGGAGTTGTTATACCTAATACAAGGGTTCGTTCAAATAATTTGAAAAAGGAACAGGTAAGCCTCCGCCTAATTTTTATTTAGGGTCTTTTTTTACTCTGCTTATGTTTAACGGATTGCAGCGAATTTATTCTATTAAAGTCATTTTCTTTTTCGAAAGGTTGAACTTACAAGATTATTTACCTAACAATACATCTACGCTGCACGTCATGAGACCAAGACACCGAGAACCCCCTATTTATTATGGAGACTCTCTTAACAATTAGTAGATACTTAGTAATATAGCTATCCCCGTCTTCTTTATTGCTTTATTACCCAGAGGGGATTCCCTCTATACAAACGGGGATTCATAATAAGCAAGTATGCTAAGTAGTATACTTATGTACAAGTAATATTAAAAAGAACTTACTTAAGAGATTGAAACTTTATTTACAAATTTCTCGATCAGTGAATACCTGCAAAGAACTCTATCTACTAGAAGTTCCTATAAACAAACCTCAAGGAATCCGGAGAACCCTTAAAAGTGAGATCCCTCCCTTTATCACTAAATTCCAACTATTTTGGGAGGACTTGCAACAAGAGAAAGCCCTAGAGAGTTGCGTCTATATCCTGGTATCTCGGGCATAAAAAAAACTTATAGTTACTTAGTTCCTCCATTAATGGCATACCCCAGATCGGGAAGGATATAGAGACGCGCAGGTGTCCTTCTCAAAGAAACTTGTACAGGAATATAGGGGTTTCTAGTATTTGAGTCTCTTAGAGTGAGTATATGGGTATAGAGTAGTTGTAGAGAATAGGTATCTTAGGTATATAAGAGTGATAGAGACAGATAGGGGTTATAGGCAAGTTTACTTGTTGGAGTCTTGGTGAGGATACTTGATAGCTCATTTCACTGTGCTTTAAAATAGAGCAGAGTCTTTATGGGATTTGAACCCTTGACTTGAGAGTAAACTAACCAGTGTTTGTCTCACCGATTCGATACAAGTTTACCCACAACAAATAAGGAGTCTGAGTAGACTTATAAGCGAGAAACCTTTAAGGTAAAGACACTTGTGAAATATACTATATATAAACAGTACAAACTAAACGCGTGTAGCTATGGAAATGAGCTCTAACAAAGAAAATAGTAGGGGCTAAGCTTCGGGAGTTTCTCATAAAGTTAAAATTTCTTTTTGTACACTAGGTATCTAGTCTTAATAATTTAAGTTTTGGCAATCCTAGTGAATGCGTACCGGATTTGCTAGTATAATTTCTTTTCCTTGGAAACTAGTATTGTGATAGAGGTAACCCAAGCATCTCAGTTAAACTAACAGAGGTTCGAAGTCTTAGCACCTATTTTAGACTTTTCATGCCAAAAAGGAATTCCAAGTAATACTTTTCTCTATTTTGACTTGTTGACTCGCTAAGGAACTCTGATTTATTTGCTTTATTAACCCAGCCCCGTAATCTATAATGGCTGATTATCGCGTTTTAGAAGGAGTGGCTTTCTAATTTTAAGTATATAAACTAGGTTTTAAAATAAATTTCAATTCTATAGGTGAAAGTTTCTCTATCTAGGCTATAACTTATGTATATAGGATAAAAAGGAAAGCAAAGAAACAAAGTAAGGTACTGTACGAGATCTTTCTCTCTAATGGACTTCCCGGAGAAAGAGCCTCGCGCGCGCACTATATGTAGGTCGATTAGAACCTTTCTAAATACCTATAATAACTCTCTTGCGAGCCTTTCATCCTACACTGAGGGGAGTTACTATAAACTTTAATCATCCCTTGTGCCCAGGCTAAGAAAGAGAAGATTTTCTACGCACTATTTTGTCCTTACCAGAAACAGAGGAACAGACAACTCCTATATCCGTAACATCTGTATTATTACTATCTGAAAGAGGAAAACCGGAAACACAGGAACACAAAAACAACTCTCTTTATTAAGTGTAAGGTGGAACTAGAAAAACCTTTCTTATTTCAAATTCTTTGAATCCTTGACTTGTTTAGAATTCCTTTAAATATTGAAATACCCCTTCTACTGCTTACTGACTTGCTTACCTTAGAACTAGATTCTTAAACGCCCGTAAAGTCCAGTAAACTCGAAAGTCTATTTTCTCTTGTAAAACCCTATGCTTAGTATCCTTTTTCCCCCACTTTATTTGCATTATTTGAACCTGTTCCTGAATTGTTAGAACCTTTAAAACAGCTAGACTTTCTTTAGGACTTACCTAAAAAATAAAAACTTAGTTTGAATCCTCCCTTTTCAAATTCCCTGTCTTTCTTTACTTGCTTTTCAGAAACTTACTTACAGAAGTCTTAGCTAAAGCTAACCTAGAACACTTGGCAACAACAATAGGAAAACAACTTACCCCCTAGTTCTACCTTGTCTTTTAAAAAGGTAACCCTACCAGAAACAGACTACCTTAGCTTTAGTTCTTTATTCCTATATCTGGAATCTGAAACCCGGAAAAACAAGGAAACATAAGAGCAACACAAGAGACAAGCTCTTGCCTGGTGTACCTGACTGTAGCGCAGGAGGGAATTGCAATAGAGTTTTGTAGATAGAACATCCATACCTACATATCCAATTCTTCTTCCTCATATTCCTAACTTCCTTAATCCGAGAGTCAACAGGATTCCTTGAATTCCTTACTCTAAAGCTGCAACTAAACTTCTATACTAAACAGATCCCGAGTAGCAAACCTAAGGGTCTGCCTTTACTTTATATACTACAGAGAGACTAAGAAAATACAGGAGTTCAGGTCCTATCCCATACCTATAATAGAAGTGACATTAAGGCTACAATAAGACATAGGTTCCAATCCCATAACACCTATGACTGAGAAAGATCTCTCTCTATCTGAAACTCCTACTAAGTTTTACACTTTATAAAGCCCTCGGGACTCCTATTAAACTAGGAAAAGGTTTCCATGTAGACGCTGTACTAGAATTCAAAGTATCAACCATAGGCGCCTACTTGGTTATACCCACTATCCAACCTTACTTCAGGACAATATACAAGACTATCTGAATACATTTCTATTAAGCGATTCGTACTCTATTGATAAGCACTAATAAAACCCCCTCCAATTTAAGTTGCATCTACTCTCGGTTTTCTTCTGAGATTCTGAGAAGTTCTAAATCAGTAAGGATCCTATAAAAAAAAGAGGAATAATATATGAGTTTTTATTTAGTATAGTTTGTAAAGTCTTATTAGTCTAAAAATGAGCTTATCTTAAAAGTGTATACCTTAATTCTATTGCATTGCTCTGTGTTTCTTAATAGTTTCTATCTACTTAACTCGGTGGTTAGAGTAAGGCTCTCATATGTCGGTAGTCCTTGGTTCAAATCCAATGGCGGGTAAACTTTCCAGTATTAACCATGCCAATTAAGCACTTATTCCTAGAGAATTAAAAAATATAACTAATTAATTACCGGCAAAAATTATGTATGTTTACTGAAATTGATTCCTTTTAGAATATTCTAAGAAGTCTTGATAGTCTAACAAAGAATAAAAGTAAACTATTCAAATAAAGTTGCGGATTAACTATTTTCCTCTTCCTCAAAGTAACTTGAAGAAATTTAGAAGATTCTACTTTAATTTGTCTAAATCAAAATGAATTTATAAAATATAGCATAAGCACCACCTTGAGCTTATAGCTTTAGCTAGTTAGTATAAACGTATAAAACAGACCGCATTAAGACTTTATACTGAATGTATAACTTCGTTATTAACATACTCCTTAACTTAAGGGGATTCTTGTCCTGATTGTGACACCGCCTACTGGAAACAATTTTCATTATAGTAAAAAGAGCTTTACTAAATTCATTTTTAGTAGGTACTTCCACGAGAGCAAAGTAAGGGGATTTTATATAACACTATCTATATAATAAAAATTTGGAGTCCCTGCATTAGTATATAACCTACGGCAGGTAAACTTTAAAGGGATGCCGTGAACATTGAATTTATATTATCGAAACTGAGTGGGGTCCTAGACAAAAGTCTTGCAGCTTTACAATTAATTCAAATAAGCCATATACTGTCTGTAGTCTCCTGATCTTTTTTATAAAGAAAGCCCTTTTTAGCTATAGGACGGGTATCCGGTTTTCAAAAAAGCAGTCCACCCTTATGCGTCAAAGTAAGAAAACTCCTCAAAGTCCTCTCAAAGATACACTCACCTCCCTTTTTATTTATTCAAAGTCATGAATTTTCTGTAAAAGAAAGAAAAGATAGGTATAGAGTAAGATGGTTTTAGTCTTTTTCCTTTACGTTTTATTCAGTTGATCGAGTCCTCCCTTAGTGTTTATATGATAAATATTTTTTTAATATTCCCATTCTGTATATGATATGTATCCTTCTAAAAAGATGATTTAGTAGTGTGGTATAACTCATTTTTAGTATAAAGAAAGGCAAGCAGTTTTTATTCTTTATTACAAGATTTTAGTCAGTCCTAAAAAAAGCAGTCCCGTTTTGTTCGAACTATCCTCATTCTGTCTATCTTTGTAAGCGAGGGAGAGGCGGCTAATTCATTGTTTGAGCGTTAATTTCAGTATCAAAGCTAGAACGCAGCATTAATAACAGCGTATTCTAAATAGCCTATGAAGTATATCCAGTACCATGTAAACCTTATCTTTTTTTTATTATAAAATACTTGTCGTTATGAACGGGCTCCTTTGCCAGCTATAAAACCTAGAGCTCTTAAATCTAGTTTTTCTTTAATTGCTAAAAAACTACTGAGCAATAAGTTTACAAACGAAGGAATTCCATTTATTAAACTTAAAAGCGAAATCCAAAGCAAATGAAAGTATAAATAACTATTGGTAATTAAATCAAGAAAGACTAAACAAAGAAATCCCATACCGAAGTAAAAAAAGACTCTATCTGACTGAAATATTCCTTGCTTACAAATTTACTAGAAAAGGGTTTGACATAGGGCTATAAGAATATTACCAAATGAACTCTCTTGTACTCAACGGAGCATATCTGACTTATACGAGCATCTTCATATTTTCATCAACAGAAGGATCCTTGTTTTTACTGGATTAGTTTTAGGTTAAAATCAGGTTCATGTGATAAGGATTCTGTTAATATTAATAAATATTACGAAATGGTAAGAAAAATCCTGAAATATAGTTGCACTCGAAATTTATACACTACTACAACAAATCTACTTTAATGGCCCTGCGGACGGGTCTGATTTGGATTAGTTGAGTTTAGTATTGCACGATAGCATCTTTCCTTACTTTTGACCAAAACAGCAGCTTTTGAATATGAATAAAGCCTTATCTATACTGGAAAGAGGGACGTCAGTCGAGCCCTTTTTAGATGGAAAGTAAGGCCCTAGATAGACCATAGGATGTCGTAGGTTACAATCCATCCTATTCATGTATCAGCAAAGTTCTTTATTACTTTTTAGAAGCCCAGATAAACTCGAATATAAATTTAGCAATAAAGAAGCTTATATTAAGTAAAAAAACCCCGTACAATTTAGTATAGCTAGAGATTTTTGGACTACTGCACTAATAAGGTTTTTAATAATGAGGGGTTCCCGAAATCTTACTTGATCAACCCCTAATAATTTAGAATCCCTTAAAAACTGAGTTGTTCTTGTACTTGTAGAGGGATAAAATCCTGAACTTTCGTGAAACAATAGGGCTCTCTAACAAAGTGAATTTATTGAACTCTTAAAGGATAAAGACGCTTAAGAAAAGACACGAGAAAAGAAATTTCTTTTATTTTCCTCTCAGGTAGCCCTAAATCCTATAACAAGTATAGGGTTTTTAGGTCAGGAATTTCTATTTAAATAAAGAATGTTAACTTTTTTGGTTAGGAAAAAACCTATGCATTATAGAAATGAAGTAAGATTTCCCCCTTAGACCTCTTTAAAAAGGGAGCTCCTTGCTATACCATTGGGATTCCCTGATCTTATCCTTGTCAATTTGGTTACCTATTCCTTCATGAATGCCTTCTACTATTACAAGCTCTAGTAGTACCCGGAATTTTCCAGATGAGAACCTAAAAAAGTCTTCTAAACCCACGAGCCTCTTGAAGATTTGCTTAAGGGGTTGTCCCCTACTAATAGGAATTAAGTCCGTTCTCGCTTGAAGGATATTGGCTTTATAGATATTTTATAGATATTTAGGCTTGAAGACTGCCTCCTAGCTAAGTTAGTAATAATAGGCAGTTTCGATGTTATAGCAATAAGAAATTTCAGTTAAATTAAATACTTATCTGGTTCCGCAAGTAGAGTTATCCAAGAGAAAACTACAAGAGAGTGTTGGTGTCAATGAAGCCCATTATTCGGAGAATTTCTAATTGTAATTTAAAGAGAAGTACTTTCTAAAGCTAAAGGGAGCTCTCATATTTACCCACCCTAGAGTCCTTTTCTTTTGCAAGAAGTACCTCCTTCTTTTTTTTTATTGAGTTCTTTTTCTAAGCGCTAATGGATCTCTATTCCTTGCTGAATTTAATATTATTAAAAATAGGGGGGGCTCAGCTATAGAAAGTTTAGACTTTCACCCTTATCTTATTATGGGAATTCTCTTGCCTAAGATTTGTGTAGTTTACCTACAACGTATATAAGAACTCTTCTTAACTTAAAAGGAATCCCATAGGAAAAAGGCACCCTCTTTATCTCTCTCTAGCTTTTGTTCCAGGGATTTTGTAGTAAAAAAATTCCAAAGTATGTCCCATTTATTAACAAACCAGAATTTCATGAAAGTTTCTTGGCTAGCAGAAATTTCTATTTTACACACCATACACAGTACTGAGAATTAACAAGGACTAAGGAGTCTCAAGTTCCCAGCACCCTATAGAGACTATATCACTAGGAATTCTAAACCGTTCTATTTGATCTGAGTAATAAGTTAATAAAACTCAAAACGGGAAAAACTTTTCTTATTCAGTTCATTTTATTTTAATAAGATAAGGTGCCTTTATAAAAAATTCAGTAAAACTACAAATCAATTTGGTAAGATCTTGTATAATGAAAGTCGGAGAGTGGGTCACATAAGGATATCTTGTAATTATACAATCTTGCAGAAGTTTACGAATCGGTATAATGTATATATAATACAGGGTATCCTCGGTCTATCACGAGTGTCTCAAGGCTCTTTTCTGATATCTGATACTAGACATACATAAATAAGGGCTCTTTTATAGCTAAGGAAGTTTACTAGGGCCCCTTTTTAAGAATCCCGGAAAAACTTCTATAAACAAGTAAACCCTAGAGTTCTGAATGGGATTTTGATAGGTTTTTTTAATACTAGAAAAAAAGGAACTCGTATTACTAATAAGGTTCTCTCTCTTTTATGAAAGCTATGAATATTTTCTTTTTTGGTTGAACTTTGAAAGATACAAAGCTAGGATATCCTTTTCAACAAGCCAATCAGGGTAGCAAGGTCTTCCTAAAGTTATACGGAAACTCGTTAGCGTTAAATATCCTTAACTCAATGCTAAGGCACCTTTTTAGGGTCCCATCCAGGGTAAACAAAAATTCACTTGCTTTAGCGTAATTAAAAACTAAGAACGTGAGTCTTTAAAAAGAGCAGAATTATCGACTATACTAATAAAAGCCCTAGAAACTCTTTGTTTCACACCCTATTTTAACTAGTGTAGTCTCCTTAATTTAATAAAAAGGAATTAGGAACCACCAATCAGCTTACCCGATTGTCATATAAATTTTCAAGTCTATCCTTATTTCCCAGAAAATCAAATACAAATTTTATATAAAGCTCTAAAAAGTTCTGATCTCCTCATTCTTTTGCATCTTTTTTGATCAAGCTAAACTAGGTTCAGATTGACAAATAAACCTTTGTATTTTAACATCAGATATCTAAAATGGGGTACAAGGAATGAGTGAATGAGTACTTTTATACGATGATTGACACGACTTGAACCTGCGAAATTTTTATTGATGTCACACCGTTCTAACACTTAAAATTGAATTCTAATCTTACTTGACCGGATAGCATCTTGGTTTGCTGTATACAATGCTATATCTTATACGGTGTAGAAGTTAGTTCTAAGGATTTCCTCTTACCTCTTATTTTAGCGTCCAAAGGATTTAGATATCTTACCACAAAAAACACAAAGAGTCCTCGGTAATCTGTTTCTAATATTTCACAAAATAAATCCGTGTTTTTCTTACTCTAAGCTTCTAGATTCTAAGAGGAATGCTTTTTTTTTGTTTTAACAGGAGTGGGGAACTCTCTCTTATGTCCTCGTTGCCAAAAGCTTTATTAAGAGCACAAGGGCTAAGAGGGTCCCTTAACTCTTCTTTTTTTAATAAGAAGCAAGTTGTACAAGATTTCGTTTACATTTTTCTAACCTAAAGCAAAACAGAAATCCTGCTAACAAAAAGGTATGCCCCCTACCTCCTTTACTACTAACTCAAGTCAAGGATTGAAATGAGATCAAATAACATGAAAAAGTAAGCAAAAACATAACTTAATAGTAAGTACATACTAGCAACCAAGACCATGCAAGGACAGAAAAGCTAGTACATAAGTCTAATACAGTACTAGCTAATATGGATACTAGTATATACCTTAAAATGTATACTCGTAACGCATTCACTAGGGTATAATATTTAGGGATATAGTCATAATACTCGCAAAGTAGATACACTATAAAAGAGAAGCTTAAAATGGAATCTAAGCAAGGATACCGCTTCTTATACAAAGAGCTTTGGGCAATACTCAATTAACGATTAAGCTCTGATTCACTAGTATATGATAGTAAAAAGTCAAATAAATACAAGAGTAGTACCTAATTTTGTAAAAGCGACTCTATTTATGTTTATGTAAGAGTACTAGCACTTAGGAATCTACCTTGTGTTAAGTGAAAGAAGAAGGAGTGGTTGACAGCTCTATAAATTCTTGCTAAAAATGAACTCTTTAAGGTTTAGGGGTACTGACCCTTTCCAGAAACCAACCTGCTTGTTTCATATAAAAGAATTTGAAGGATATAAATTCTAAAAGAGCTCCTAGCTCTTACTTAAAAAGAATTTAAACTCTGAATTTGCTATATTGTAGCACAGAAAGAAGAACTCTAATATTTTGAAAATTCTTATACAAAAAACCCTGGAATCTCGTAACTCACTAGGTATCTCGCCAATAACAAAAAGGGGTATACTCTTAATTTCTTAAAGGACTTCCTTATTTGGTCCCCCTATTCTCTACACAAAGTGAAGTTTTTTTGTTATAAAGTGGGATAAAGTGCTTTACCTTTTTCTTATTCCAGCGATTTTACTTACTGTCCGACGTTCTTAGAAGGGGCGGGTTTTGGGCTTTTCGAGAAGCAAATTCCTGAGGAACTCTATTCAAATTTCCAAACTTTCGTGCGGTGTTCGCTACATTGTATTCACTTAATTCTTAATTTAAGATTTATAACCTCTTCCTCATGTTAAAACTCATGTTAAAAAAGAACTTTCATGCGATCAAATAGAGAGTTCTCTTACATATTTCTTAGGAAAACTCAAAAAGGTTCGAATCTTTACGTACTTAAAATTACACGCAACAGTATTTGCTTTATAGCTGGTCTAGAATTGGGTTAGTGCAGGAGCTTTCTTATCCTTTTTTGGCTCCTCTCTCTCAAAGGGGAGTTTACCTAGATTAAGTCTGGTATATTTTTAAAGTCTAAGTAAGCTGACAACGGGGACACTTAGGAACTGCATAGGTTAAATTCCATGAAATTACTTACTTATAAGAATAGTATATTAGCAGACAAAATAAAGCTTACAGGGGGTTCTACTTGTGTTTAACGGCAACCTATGCATTTTTCATAAGAGTTTCAGACAACTTAACAGCTAAAGTTCTATAAATAAGTCCGGTTGAAGGGTTACTATCTACTATTAAAACCATCCGGAACTGAGCAAGAGTACTCTTACTTAAATCGGGCCCCAAAGTTTTCTAAGAGTCTCTTTATTTATAGTAAATAACTTTAGGCTAGGTAGATCCGCAAAGTGTCAAATGCTCGCTATCCTTATATTTTTGATTCGTCTTATTCGTACCAAAAGGAGCAGACTGAGTCTTTTTAACACTTTTAAATAACCTATACTTTTCTTGTGCTATCCGTAGTACTAGAAAAAATCCTCTTAATAATGCATATAAGCCCCCAGAGTCAAACCCCAACCCGTATTTCTATTTATATAAATCCCTCAGCTGGTTTAAAAGAGTGCTATAGTTTTTAGAATCTCATGGATTTTAAGTATAGGGTAGAGCTCTTATTAGTAATTTGCAAAATGTAACCTTTGAACAAGGGAATATCCTTAAAATTCATCCAAAGTGCTTCTAATATTTCCGGATCTTTTTATTTTAGAGCTTTTCAAAACGCTTATAACCTAAATCTGAATTTCTGTAGTATAAAGGAAGCTTAAGCAATTGCTAGTATATATGGAAGAAATATATCTCAAAGCGCCAAAATTCAAAAGGTATAAAACTAGCGAACGCTTATTAAGAGACTCCCAGCAACAAACCCTTAAGCTTATCGTTTGGTTATTTTTTCTTAGGTAGCTGAGCTGATTATACTACTTTATTCTCAATAGGTTGTGTAGCTCTTCCCTTGGGTTATTAAATAAAAAAGCAAACCCTCCAGTTATTACACCGCCGAGTAGAGAGGGAAATAGAATTCCAGAAAGTGCAAAAGTTCCTGTCCATTAAATTTCTTACCAACACCCGCTACTTGCGGAACTGACTACTAATACCGGAGGCTTTTAAACGAAGGCTTTAGCTGCTAATTATCTTTTCTTCTTTCCTCCCAGATGTTTTACTACTTTAAAGAAGGGGTTATAAGAGCAAGGCTTATAGATATAGAGGGCAAGAGGAACTCTATTTTGTTCTTAACGAACTTGATTTTTTGAGTATATTAGGAATCCCTATTTATTTTCCTATTCTTAGCTTAGTAGGAAAACTTGACCGGACTCCTGGCAGTTGAGACTCGTTCAACAAAACGTAAGTATAAAAAGAGGGGCTAAATTTGGTATATTGCAAGCTCCGCTCCCTTTGCTCTTTTGAATTCTAAGTACAGTTAACCTTATTCGGATGAAAGTTTAGTCTTTTGACTTTATATAACCCTAACTTTTAGTTAACTAGTAGCAGGATTCTCTAAAAGTCAAGAAGTTTTTCCTTTTTCATGTATGTCTTGTAAGCAAATATGGTTTAACATATTATAAAAAGCGCTTTTGAAGTCAAAATTGACTAAATTTTCCATAGGATAGAGATACAAGATATACAAGGGTTTTTAGCTGGACACGGAATTGACACCTGTACGAGATCTCCCGATTATACTATATCGGATAGAAAGGCTTTTCCTGGTACCTACCAGCCTCTAGTAAAAAGTTTAAAGTAAATCTATTAATGACGTATCAAAAAAGGGTCATTTTACAAGGAAACCTATTGCCGACTCAAAAAGATAACAAAATCAAGAGTCTTTTTAATAAAAAACAGGTTCGCCGGTTAAATTTATAAGTAATACACAATGTGTAATACAAAGGAGGGTGTTAATCCTCTATTACTTAGGTTATACTGCAATTAGGCTTTTTCATGATTATAGCAAGAATCCCATAAAGAGTACTACGACTAAAGATCAGCACTCTGGCTTACTCTAAATAAGGAGTCTACATACCAAGAGCATAATGTAGTAGGTTTAGCACTGCGTACTCCGCCTCTCATCTGACCTGTATATGAAGAATCTCTTAGGTAGAAGTAAATAAAATTATTCACGTCTATCTGAGTTGGAGAAAACTAAAAAGTGTAAAGTTTAGTATTACAAGTTTGGTTCCCTGCCAAATGGAGTTCCTCTCTCTATAATAGATATAAATGCCTATGTCACATCACAAAATTAACTTTAGGGTCCCGGTCTTTTAGTATAAGCAGTCTGCCTGTTGTAAAACCGAGGTTTCAAGGGGTGTCTTTTATCGGAGTGCGCTACGTTCGACCAGCAGGACCTTACTCTTGATGGGTTTATTAAGTAATGTAACCCCTTTTGTTTTCTTAATTGCGGGAATTACTGAATATGATAAGAATGCTCCTGTTGTAAAGATTCTTTAGGTTTCTCACTCACGCCCTTCCTATAATTGCCTTTTGTCTTAAGGATTCCCTTATGTAACATCGACAACTGAAACTGTGCGCTTAAACAAACCTTGTACTTTGTAAAGGGAATCTGAAATTCTATGTTAAGATATTTCTAAATCTTGGGTATAGCATGTAGGACCGGTATTCTCCTGAAAGAAAGAAGGACCTTGTCATATTTAAAAAATCCCCCTTTTAGTTCTTAATCATATGTAAATTAGACTCATTCTAATTAATAATCCTGCGTCCATCATCCCGTCCTTAAACTCACTAGTATTCGACGCAATCCTTGCGGAATGGACGAACTTCTATCTAAGTCCACGTACAAAGATGTAGGCTTAGCTTAGTAGAATATAGTAAATCAGATAATTAAGTTGCGCAGAACAAATTTCAATATTTGTACCAGTAATTCGAATTACTATTGGATATCAAGGACACCCCGTCTTTTCAAGGAATTCAGTTTCTCTAAAAAAATGGATAAGGCTGGTAGTTAATCACGAAGCTTCACTTAGCAATTGGAGTTTTTCCTTAATTGAAACTGGTTTACACTTTTCATTTATTAGGTTCTAATATAATTTAAGTCCAGGCTAAGGTCGCCTCTACTTAAACTAGTTTTCTTTATCCAGCCTTGGTTAGTTACAAGCATTAGTATAGACAGCTTCTGCTTTTAGACTTTTGAGTATATATTGTAGGCTTTTCGTAGTACTGTATTAAAAGTTTTGTTGTATGTTTATAATTAATAAGAGATCTTTTAATCTCTGCAGGGTCCTTTTAGGAATGAGTTTAGATTTACTTGCTGGCACTTTTGAATTATTCTATTCAAGTAATCCTGAGTATATAGGTAGCAACTCTAATATTAATATAAAGCTCCTTAGAAAGAAATCCGTTTGAAATTTTAAGTAGGAGCTATTGCTAAGTCTTTTTTGAAGAGGTCCTTAACCAAAGTAAGGGTTGACTAATAATATCTTTATAAAGAAATAACTACCTATTCTCCAAGCTTATTGGAGTTTTCTAGCCCTGAGTTTTAACTCTTTATTTACAAGCTCAGTAGTATACGGTTTATAAAGTTCTTATAGTTTAACAAGATTTTGGGGTCTTTCTTGTAAAAGGACCTTTACTTGACCTATTCCCATAGAGCTATTTAAGGATCCAATCTGTATCATCACTCGAAAATACATACCTAATGCATAACAGAGCATCCTTACTCGTTTACTAGCGGGGCTCGTATTCGTTGTGAAGATAAAGGAGAAAGAAGCTGTTAACTTAAACCCAGGCTATAAGATTATAATAATAGGATACAGATACAAGGATAAACCCCTTGGGCGTTGCACTCTTATAGTAAATGTAAGTTGTGTATATGAAAACTTTAAGGTCAAAAAGCATTTCTAACTTTTACAGACACTCGTGGGTTTAAGAAATATAGTAAATAATGAGCGCCCTACTATATTTTATCTGGGACAGGGCGTTCTAAATAATATTATTCTTGACTTAGTGGGATATATATAATGTGAAATTGTGTAGGAAATTAAGATAAAAAAATTGCTTGTTGTGTTTGTGTGCGAAAAGGGAAAGCTCCCCTCTTTAGTAAGCCCCTGGTGGCCTGAGAAATTATCTTACACTTTTTTAGTTCTATTGGAATTGGAGCACTTTCTTACTATAAACTGGGGTTTGTTAAGCTACCCTATACAAAGTAATATTTAATAAAATAGAATATAAAAAATCTAGCTCCTTGATTTCAAGCTATTTTGAAAAATAAACTACGGGAACTCCCCTTAACTTTACCCCGAGTACCTGTATGTAACAAAGTAAATAGGAACCCCTCCCCAGATTGCAGAGTGTTTGGTTTTTACTAGATAATATACTATTTGCAGTTTGTCTCCTGTCAATTGAAAGTATAGGTATACTCATTAAATTGACCCCTTGTCTTAGAAACTCCACATTCTATCCATCCTGGATTCCCCTAATCCTAGGATTGACTAATAAATAAGTCAAGAGCATATTCTTCTGTACTGAATAAGCTCGTAAAAAATGAATTAAGTAGGAATACGGAGAATGTCCTATATTTTATATATAATAAGGAGATACCACACCAATCTTTGGTATTCATTATCCAAATTCTATGAATGCTGGAGTTTTAGGTCACTCTACGGCACTCAAATGTCTGTCTATCTAACTTGGGAAGGTGTATAAGTTTTCGGCTAACGAAGATGGGGACACTTAGCACCTTAACTCTAGCTATATTTGGCATATTTAAGGGCTGAAAATACGAGAAAACTATGATCACTCTAAAAGAGGTTTTGGAATATAGATTCCGAAGAGAATAAGATTGCTGATTATAAGACAGTTAGATAAAGGTTAGGAAGAAGTACAAAAACCTGACTGGATACAGAGCAAGAACCTCTTCCTCCAAGGTAGGCTTAACCTAAGCTCTCTTTACACTTATTACCGGGGAAAAGCCCCTATTATACAACTCCAAAATATTCTATACCCCAGCGCTAAATCTTATATTAAGTTTACTGCTAAGCAGAAGTTAGTACAGAAAAAGGAAACATTCCTTTTGAAATTGAATTCCTAAATCTAGTTTTAAAACCTACAAGCTCTATGGCTAAAAATATAGGGGACTCTCTTAAAAGAATAATTAATGTAGGGAGTTCCTCTAGGCTCAGTCCTGCCCTTTTTGGATTAATCTCGCTGCAACACCCTCTAACTCGAGAAAGAATTTGATTCATTTTTTCGTAAAAAAAAGAAAGACACCGAAGTTATTATAAATGCTTTCTTATATTGTCAGTTTATATGTCTCTTAAGGTGTTTGTACATTTTACTTAGTTTTCTAATTCCTTCTTTTAGATTGACCTATTCTGCTAAAGCAAGCAGGACATCATCAAGAAAGTAGCTTCCCTTTAAGAATTCAGAAGAAAGCCTTTGACTTGTTCTAGAAATAGCTAACTGTTAATAATGGAACTGCCCTTTAAACCAGTCCTCACTTGTCGGAATACCAAAGACTAAGAAAATGGGCTGTCAATTCCTATAAACCTACCTTACGGACTCACTAAGTAAGAAAACCTGTCAAAAGCCTAATGAAGGAGTCCCTGTGATTTAGTTAAGTAAAATATAATGTTATCAAGTATAAAAAGGAGTACATGAAGATGAAGCAAGAAACTTTAAGAACCTATAAGCTTGAGCGCCCAAGGGGGCTCGTTTACTAAATTTGGATAGGACTTCAGGTCAAGTATAGTAACTAGGAAAAGAAATAAGGAAACATATAACACAAGAGGTAACTACTGGTTCATATTATAGGGTTAATTGATATGTGTAGGTGATAAAGAAAGGTCTTAAAAGGTAAGTTGTAGTAATCCATTATAGGGTATACTAAGCGGTAAAGCTACTTACTGGTCCGGGGATTCAAGCCTTTTTACTATAGCTAAAGCATTGCTCTTTTTTAGTAGTTAATGCTACCATAAAAGGGGGCTTCTATATCTCAGTATATTTATCTTTCCTATTAACCAGACAAAACATACCTTGCTCTAAGGGAATATATTCACTAGAAAAAAGTGAGGGATTCCTTTTAAAAAGAGAGATAAGGTGAATTTACTAGGTTAAGGGGTCCCGTCTTCTTCTTTAAACTAAAGAGTAGAATTTTGTAACCAGGTATTAAGGGTCTTTCCTTTTTAGAAATTACTGAAACCCTTAATTGTTATCTTTGATTCTTCTGGGGTTACTATAATAGAGTATAACTTAGCAGAAAGTGGTTTTCAAATCACTCAGTACTCTATCTATTGCATAGCGATTAATTCGTCAATAAACTCATAATGGAATATCCGAGCTCAATCACGATCTCTATTCGAACTTACTAGAAAAAGAGGTAAAGGAATAACTCAGTTCGAGGCTGTACAGTATATCTTTTGCCAGTGCCGCATCTATACATTATGAAGAAATAGGGGTGCCCCTTACAAGAGGATTTAATTCCTTAGCTTAGATGACATGTTTATCTGATTATTTAAGATATTTTTGAAGTTGTAAGAACCCGAAATGAAAAGTTTTTTAGGGTGCTGCCTTGCAATGCTGAAAAGTTATAACCAAGCGTACGAGTATCCGGAAAAGCATTTTTTTTCAAGGGCTTCCCCTTTTCTTTTTATCAGCAAAAGAGGATTAAATATCTTTAGTAAGAAAATCTAGCTTTCAGTTATGATTCGTGAGAAATCCTAGAGTATACGCATACTAAAAAACTGCATTTGATGTTATCCTTTTATTAACAAACACCTCTTGAGCTAACTTATTTGTATTTCTTCGATAGTATGGATATCCGATTTAACCAAATTCTGTTGTAATAATTCGTATTTCGGTCAGCTGCTGTAGGATAGCGAAAATTCCCTTCAGTCGAAGCTCAGAAAACGGGGTTAGATGGAGGACACGGGTTCCAAGTCTCTAGGACTCCGGAAATAGACTAACGCCCAATTTTTAATCGTATCAACCCAACTCGGAACCTTTAAACCTAACCTTCTAAGGAAAACCTTTCACTTGTCAAACCTATCCCTTGTAGTAGAACCTCTCCCCTGCCAGGGCATAATGCCGTACTTGTATAATATAAAAAATAAAAAGGTTTCCTAAACCAACTTCTTAAGAAAGGGCTTCTTTCCCTCTCTATCAATCAGAACCTCTTAATTATCTTTCCTAGACCTCCCTTTATCTGCTTCTGTTTACTGCTCTTGATAACCTCCCCTGCCCACGAGCCCAGGTCGTAGCTCTCTAACCCCTTCGTATTGACCTACTTCATCACACACTTTCTGACCTCGGGGACCTCTTTCAGACTTTAAATAGCATACTTTCTTGTTTCCCCTATTTCCTTTAGTTGCAAACTTTCCCGCTCTTTACAGCCTGACTCAGATTATCCCAACTATACGTTCTTGATCCTATTAGATAGAGCCTTTGACTTGAAATGCCTAGGAAGGAACTCTTTTTCTTTTTTAAGACTTTCTAAGAAATGCCGGCTACCCCCTCCCTAAGACTAAGTAGACTCAGGAGCGTTAATTAAGAAGTAAGTAAGGCGCCATCTAACTAAGAACCATAAGAGTACTAGACTAATTAAGAAAATTCAGACAATAGCTTAAAAGAATCCCTACCCCCAGAATCAAAGTCAGTGAAGGGGAACTAAAGAAACTACCGATTCAAGTCAATAAGTTGACCTATATTTTTGACTTTCCTTCTAAGAGAGAATACCAACTAGAAGCCTCCCCTTCCTAACTAACATACTAACTAGAACTACTAAGACTGTATCCTATATACGAAACGAACACAATTACAACAAGAGGCTTTACTAATATAATGAAAGAACTACAATACAGCTAGAAAAAGGGAGGGGCAGTAGGTACAGGCTACAACAAAAAGAACTGCTACATATTCTGCAGTTTACTAGTCTTGATAGACTTCCTTTTCCTGGGCTCTACCTTGGCAACGGACCTGACTCATAGCTATCCTTTATATCCTGTTTCTTATTCGCAAGGACCCGCTTTCTTTAGAACTCCTTTTCTGGCTTAATGACAAACCTCTCAATATAAAAAAAGACTTTATATACAACAACTAAAAAGACAGGACCTTGCTATCTAAACCTAATTCATAAAACAACAGAGGGGGAACTCTATTCTTGTAAACTTCATACACTGGCGCAAAGAAACAGGCATAAATAGCAAATTGAGGAATTTCCAGTCAAAGCTAAGAGAAAAAAAAGGGATCCAAATGAAAGCAAAGAATCCCAAAACCATTATCTAAAATACTTGTTTATCCCTTGTTGAGGGTACCTAGTGGCGAGTTTCCCTATCAAGCCTATAAAGCACCTGATTCTGCTATATTTATTTAGAGTTGAGATTTCTTGAGAATAGATTCACCCTTACTGACGGACCCTTTTTTAGTTAAATATTATCATATTATTATGTAAGTCAAAGTATCCTCGTCCAAGCCCTTTTGTGAGTTTTTCGAGTTTCCGCTAAGTAAAATAAAATCTACCTAAAATGTATATTGAGACGTAAATCTCTGACTAAGACAAAAAAAGAAAAGGAATTTCTCAGATTATTAGACTTACCTTTGAGAATTTAACAGCATCTAAAAACATAAAGGGGACTACTAACATGGATTTTGACTTTTTTGGGGCCTATGACCCATCAGTTAACGAATGCCCTATAAATACTAAAAACACCCCGGTGATTCTATTTTCTGGCTTGCTTTGACTTGCCGTAAAAGAATCATTAAATATGGGCCAGTTACCAACTAAATTCCTTATGATGGGCGTCTGGCAAATCAATATGATAGGAAAAACGGAAGATAGGTGAGTTCGGTAACTTAAAGAGAGTTAGTCCTTAAAAATCAGGATATTGCATCAAAATAGAATTACTAGGATGACAAAGCCATAGAGTCTCCTTTGGCAAACGTAATTAACCAGCTATTCTTAAGTCCACTAGGGATTCCGGGTAAGGGCTCCAATTATAATACAGCATAGGAGGTCATTGGGTTCCTATTAGGGCAAATATGACCCTTGTCAAGCTATTCCCGAACAGTAACTAGGCTTGCTTAATTTGATTTTCTTACTTTTTTGAATTGTGTCACATTTTATGAATCTATTTTAGTGGTGAAGGTACACAGTAGCTCTTCCATAGCCTTTTATCAAAACCTTAGTAAGATTTTTAATAACTTGTATACCTATAAAACTATCTCTAATAGATAGTTAAAAAAGCTTGAGCATTATTTACGGATACCGCTTGTTACCACTTCACCTCGGTATAACCGAGTCAAAAACTTTCTATGCTATTTATACAACATTTTACGATGAACAATGCGAGAGTCCTTACCTATATTCCTTCCTACTTATAGTCTTATTAAAGTGACCAGAAGAAAGTATTAAAGCCTAAAGGATTGAAGGATTAGAACTCTTGTAATTATATCTTTCTTATTTTCTACTCTTTTTCTTTTTGCTTCTTACTATTTACTATTGTCTTAGCTTAGCTCTTTAACTCATTAATTTAGGAGCTCCTAATTATAAAGGAATTCTACAATCGAAAATATCTACAATTTTTTATTTATTGATTAAGACTAGAGCGCGCAGCAACTTTTGATAACTAGCAAGAAGTCTTATATTCAAAAAATACGGGTAATCCCTCTTTAAAAGATAGAAATTAGAGCCCCTTACTTATATGTAAAGACTGGAATGAATCTTTAAACTAAAGTTTAGAAAGTCAGAGGATACTCCTAAAATTCAATTTTCAGAACTTTGAACCCCCCGAGAATATAAATACGCAGAATAGACGAGATCCTGTATCTATACTCATTTAAGACGAAGCTCTATTCAACTTATAAAGTTTTTATAAATTAGAAAATATTCCTTATATTCTCTAGTTCGAACAGGTGATACTAATTAAAACCCTAATTATCTATCCATCAGCTGTTAGGATTTAGATCCTACTAAAATTTGAATACTGATCTGGAGGCTTTTTCAGACTAAATTAGCAGAACTTCTGTATCGGGAAACCCTTGAAACGCTTTAATTTGCAAGACTCCTTTATTTTAAAAATAATAAACGTATGCCGAAAATGAAGACGTTGTTTTTTAACCATGTTTTACCAGAAAGGCGGGTGGATACCTAAAATTTGTGATATATTGTACTGAAGTATACACCTGTAACAATAAATAACGAGTGCTTTTACTAAACGGATTTTTTCAAGATTTTTGAAGTTTTGCTGCTTAGCAATCTAATTATTCAGAATACCACAACGCTAGAAAATCCTAAAACAAGGATAAGGATCTACTAAGGGGTCATGCTTTTCAAGTGCAGAATATTAAGTAGTCTAGAGAATTCAGGGTTGATAGTTTGGTAAATACATATAAGTTAGCTAGGAGACTTCTGCTCCTTATTTTAACTTATTTTAAAGGGATTCAAAATTATAAGTAGAAATAATCCTCGGCAGGCTTAGTATAGCACTTTCTTGATATAGAGTAATAGACGTTTTTCTTTCCCCCTTCAGTTTGTACTATTATTAAACTCTCTTAAACTTGTGAAATCTGGGAGTATTTTTCAAGTTCAAGTAGACACTAAACGTAAATCTCTGCTTGATTTTAATATATTGTTAATGTTACATCCCAGATATAAAATACGAAAAGCACTAACTAACTGTCGAAAATGTTGAGTTCGACTGCAAATCGTTACTACAGCTTCTAAAGTACTTTTTTAGCTTTACAAGAGTCCTCCTGCCTTTAAAGGGTGCACTTATAGTCTTAACTAGCTGTTAATTATTATTAAAAAATATACCAAAGGATTACCTATCCTATAGATTTCCGGTTCCCTCCTTATATATAATAAGTTTGTACAACTCCACTTCATATACAGGGTATTAACCGGGACATCTAAGAGTAGCAACTTCTACTTCTGAGTATGCGCTATATGAAGTAGATAGGTGTTTTTTCAAAACTTATTTATACAAGGAGCTTTCAAGGATAAAAACATTTTTATCTTATCATAAAAAAAGCAACAAAGCTTTTAGAAAGGAGATGTCTTTCTTTTAGTAACTAAAACTAAACTTGATTGAAGTTAGATCACTAGGTCTCCAGTCTCAAGACAAGGGTTCAATCCAGTCATATCCCTTAGTAAGAACTTTTATAAATTTGATATAAAGAAAATCTCCTCAACTTTTTTATTCTTTATGAGGACTTGACTACATTTAATTCTCAATTGTTACACACTAGCTTTTTATCCAAAAAAGAAATTAACCTATATGCTTTTACTAGTATATTAAAAAATTCTCATATTAAAAAGTTATTCTATGGCATTTTAACCTCTAATGCACTGTAAGCCTACTTTTTGTGCCTTGGTTCCTCTGACCTTTTCAAGGTATTAGTGACTAATTAGTGTAAGAAAGATAAATAAAGAGGCAGCCCAGAACTGATAAAAACTTCAATTTGTTAGTAGGCTCGAGACCTACTATAGAGCTACCTAAATGCTTGCTTAACTTACTCCTACCGAAATTCGCGCAATATGTTGTAAACAGTCTAGATCTGTATAAGTTCTTATTTGTTTGTTAATTTCAATGTAGATAGAATGAGTTTATGGATATGGTCTGAGAACTTAAATACTAAGTTATATACAACTCTTGGTACAAGAAAAGTCAAATATTCAGAATTTTAAGGTTGTTGTGGCCCGCCCTTTACCCCAGCCAGCGCTCTGTCAGGAATCCTTGACCAAAGTAATGGTAGTAACCTTAGATCGAAATAAGTAAATATTTATTAAAAACACAAACAAGACAACAGCTGTACTTCGATGACTCTAGACTTTAATATTCTTTTCAGAACTTTCAACTCCCAACAAAAGGCTAGGATCCGAGTGATGAGTATCTAACTCCCCTGCCTCAGAAACCCGCCTTCAGACACGAACATGGATCATGCAACATATAAGTTAAGTAGTAATGTTCCAATATAAAGCTGTATTTATTCTTGTCAAAAGGATATCCATTCGTAGTTTTATTACCTTAGAGAACAAGTCCTTATATAGATTAAGGTAAAATAAGTGTTAATTTAATTCTCGTAAACTTTTGACTAAGGAGAAAAACCAGAAGTACTAAGATTAGATTGCCCCAGAGTTTCATCTAAGTTGTTATATGATTATTAAGTTGATTGCCCTCCAACAGCCGAATTTTGACCTTTACTCAAGTTTTTGGTAAGTGGTTTTGAATCTGCAAAATTCTTATTAGATCTTTTTAGAATTAGTATGCCACTTCGTTACAGCTTTCATTCTGTACTAGACTCTTACCAGGTTCAATATGAAGTAACCTTATGAATGCATTTATGAAACATATTTCAAAATCAAAAGGAGCCCGGGGAAGAGCCTCTGAATAAATTTCCAGGTTTTTACCTATACTTACAGTAAAAAGAACCTCATCCATACCTCGGGTTTCCCCTTTTACAATATGTTATTAGTTTCGAAAAAAGTGCGTTGGTAAGGCTAAGTTTTATATAACAAAGGATGTTTCCTTTCATTTTTAGTCGAAAGATAATGAGTGAGCAAACCCTAAATATTACAAATAAAGCAACTTCATGTTTATACCTTATTAAAGAGTCTAACCTGTATCTTAACCTTGTAACCTTGTATCTTAAAGGCAGCTTTTAATACTATTTATATGTAAGCTCTATTACTTCTTTCCATTTTATATTTATATACTCAAAATTAGTAGTAACTGTATAGCCGATTAAAAAGATTTACTCTATATCTTAATAATTAGAGTCTTCTTTTCTATTATACTTGGCAGCTCAGTGGGCTCTTTTTTAAAGGTATCTATTATACTTCATCTAAAACTACTCCAGGTTCCTTGAGCCTATAAAAGAGTCGGAAAGTGCTAAAAAAGTAGGCATGCTTTTATCAAAATTTTGCTAGGGAATTTTTATTGATAGGGTCAACCCTAGTATAATGGGATTTGAACCTATGGCTTGTCATGAATATAGTAACCGAGTTACTAAGCTTATACCCAGACCCCAAAAGAAAGGGATATTTATTCGAAATTATTATTAGAAGGAATATAGAGATTTTCTATTTTAGTGTAACTCACGAAGCACAATTGTATGTAATTATGTATGTGAAACATATTAAAAACGGAGCTAAACAACATGTGCCGCTGTGAGAGTCCCCTTTTAAGATATAAACTGGATCTTATGCTCTTACCACTTGAGTTTCTTATTTTTCTTTTATAGAGTAGGGATTTCTATTGTAAATCTAAGGGAAACTTCTGCTTTTAGGTTAGTTAAAAGTCAAAGGGATGCTGTTTTAGTATTCAGTATAAGTAAGAGGTCCTTATTGCTTCAGATGGGGCTTAAAATACAAGGATGGATAGGCGCAGGGCTAAAGTAAGTTATTGGATTCCCGCATTAATTCTTTGGTTTAATCAAATCTAGGAGTACTCCCTCAGTTTATTTAAGAGCCTCCCTTTTTCTAATGTTTTCTATTTTCCCGGCGGTCAAGAAATGGAGGTTATACTAAAATGACTGAATAAAAGAACTCTAAGCTAAGGGGCGCGTATCCCCTGGGTTTACGGGAGCTTTCTAAGTACTTAGAACCCTTTATTAACGAAACGCTTCTCTCAGTCTGGATTTCCCTGTTAAGTTGGACTATAAAAACAAAGCTTTGCAAAACATAAGTAATGCCAGGAGCTCCGAAGAGTTTCTTAATTAAGGTTCAAAATTTTGGTTACACCGAATTCTTAACTTAAGCTATTTCATATGGAATTCCCGTGGCATCCCGCAAGCGGTACACCTTTAATTAAGAAGCAATATAACAGGAGTAAACTTATACTATTTTGTCGATTAGTGCTATTATTATATTTCCACTTTATTGTTGGTCGGCCTCAGTTCTCTAGTATCTTCATATGCCTATTGTAATTCCAACAGGACTCCAACCGCACAAAGCTTCTTTTTATATCCGAAGTAAAGGTCTTTAAAAGGGTTTTTCTATTCAGTAAGAAGTCTTTCTTATCCCTTTCGAATATCCCTCAAAATTATTGGGTAAAACCCCGCTGCTGTAAGGAAGGTCCTAGTTTTAGACAATACTAAAGCAGAAGAAGATGTAGCAGCTCTTTCTAGGGTTCCGATTGAAGTTTGTGCTAAAAGAGGTATTGGTATAGCTCTCAGTCTGAAAGGTTGAGAAGGGTTTGAGTTTCTAGTACTCTAGCTTTCTAAGTAAAGTGACTAGTAGAGTCATAAGGTTTATATTGATAAAGGGGATTGCAGGTTTTAGCTATTTACGTCATTCAAATTCTAAGGGATAGTATAGAGGAGCCGTAGAAAAGTGTGTTTCTATTCTCGTTCTAGTTATAAAGAAAGACAGGAAATGAAAAGTCCTAGTGTAGTTTGGTAAAAGCCGAGCCTTTTGGGAGTATAGAGTTTCAACTAGAGAAGTGAAAGTTTCTTATTCTTCTTTCTTTCCTAGATCTAGTGTAATCAGTCCTCGCATGAATAAAGGGGACCATAGAATGTGTGAAAACGCACAAGAAAAGGCTGATATGCAAAAACAGGTTACCAGGCATATGAATTTGTGTTTTAACGCGCAAGCCATACAGGAAAATCTGATATAGTTCTAGTTAAGAAAGTTTTGTTGTACTATTGCAAGTAATTTATTTCCTGTAAAATGAAAGGCAAAGATATAGAGCTCTTGAGTGAGTAAGCAGGGTTTCCTCCTATATACCGCTTAACTAGACAGGGTCTTTTGCTTTTGTAAGTCAAATATGAAAATAAGGCAGTAGATTTCCTGGTCAGACCTACAAGACTGTTGGATTAGAAACCCTTTTCGAGTTCCCGTATTTGAAGATATTCCGTTGAAAGAGCTCTCGTTCTAAAGTCTAAAGTAAAGAAAGTGAATGGGTGGGTCAATAAAAAGAGGATAGAGAGATTCTAAAAAGTCTGAAATCGAACAAAATGCTCGTATGTCAAATAAGTGCGATAGAACAGGAATGAGTATAGTGAAAGGTTTGTAGGATCGATCAAAGCCAATACAATAATAATATAATCTTTCTTTGTCATTAATTGCTTTTATTGTATAAAAACCTGCTTTTGCGATGCTAGATTAGAATTTCTTATAGAATCCTGGTTTCAAAGGACTCGAGGAGAATCTTATGATTCCTAGTTGATAACTTTAACTCGATTATATATTATTTGTCATTGGATGTGAACCTTACTTTATTCCTGTTTGTCAAAGATCTGCGGCATTACTATTAAAACCCAGCTTTAATATTGTTGGATATCGGCTCTAAAAGGAAGATTTTCTTTATATAATCTCAAAATAAAGTAAGAACTGGTCCATATTTAATAGAGTTTTGTCCTACTTTTCTAGTTTTTGACAACAAGTATTTCATTAATAGGTACATACAACTTCTTCCCTCGGGATACTCCTTTTATTTTAGCCGTAAATCACTGTCAGTACAATAGATATAATATGGATTCCTGCTTGGCAGATCCTTTTTGTTTGAACCGGAGGGATCCTGTGAAAGTGAGTATATACATACAAGTATTAGTGAAAAGTTATTCCAGGGCAGTTTGACATTATATTCTTAAAAAGTCTTCTGCTTCCTATTATTATAAAGTACTCGTTTATTAAGGAGTTGTACAAAATCCTAATTAGTAAACACTTCTTTTTATGTCCACCATATCGAAGAAGCAGTAACAGTATAAATAAGTCTGAAAGCTCTTACATTTTTTTCGGTAACAAGAGTGTTGAGTATATTTAGTTGATTCAGTAAATATCTTGTTGAGAACTTTCATCTGGGTTACAAGCTCGGCCCAACCCCTCTTTTAGAGGCTCGTAGCTTATGCTGTATCTCCGTACAAGGATTCTTATCAAATTGAAATATTCTTTAAAAATACGTTAAAACGGATTAGAGCATATGTATGATAAAGAAAGGGTCATATTTTCGACAAAAAACTAATAATAATATCAAGAATCAAAAGCAATGCCCCAAGAGGAAGAATTCGGCTCAAAAGAAATTTCTTTTATATAGATAGGGGTAGTTCCACATTCAATAGTGGGA
>JAYMTE010000011.1:0-43277 GCA_036897545.1 Pelargonium fulgidum
GATTGGCCTCATCATCTTCTCAAGCACCGGCAAGTTGTTTCAATATTGCAGCCAGTCTTCAAGGTATATTAACTTTATTTTCTTTCTTTCTTTAACATTATCAATTTTTGTGTTAAAATTAATCATATCAGACAGTGTAGTTGCAAATGTACATGTCTGGTGTCCTTTTTCTTGAATCTTGATCATATGTATATACTACTTATAAATATTGTATATTGACTTGACTAGCCATGGTTCTGTGTTCTCATTTAGGGCTGGGCAGCTAGGGTTTTGTTGCTTAGTAACCACTTGAATTCATCATGATTGCTGTTCCCAGTTTCCAATTATAGGAACTGATCTCTATCAGTACATATTAATTATTAAGCCTTCAAATTTGCCATCTTTTTTCTTTATTTCTCATTTTCTTATCTAACTTTATTAATACTAAATTATATTTTAAATATAGTCTAATATCATTTTGTTTTATCTATAAATTAATTGGTTTATATATGTTGCAGAATGGAGCAAATCATAGAGAGATATCAGATTGCTAAAGGGATCCAAGTAAACAATCATCAACCACATTCTGAATGGGTATATATTTTGCAAAGTTAATTTAATTATTTGGATCTCATGAATATATAATAATTAAAATATTAATTAAGATGTTATTGAAGTACTAATGATTGTTAATGCATGTGGCTGCTTGTTTCTCAATTAAACTAATTAATCAATAATTAGGGATCAATGCACAATCAAATATCAAGACTGATAGAAGATAATCATCATCTTGAACTGAGCCTAAGACGCTACACAGGCGATGACTTGAGCTCCATTAGATTGGAGGACTTGGAAGATCTTGAACTGAAGCTGCAACATTCACTTGACAAGGTTCGAGCACATAAGGTACTTATACATATACATATATGTACTGATATATTGATATACATATACATATAATTATAATTATATATTAAACCATGATTTGGTCAGGACCAGCTCATGCGACAGCAAATGGACAATCTTAAGAGGAAGGTATAATTGAATTTTTAAGTTTTTTTTTGTTTTTTTTTTTCCTTATATATTAATCAACTTCATCTTCAAGTTAATTGACCATTGCATGCATGATGATGTATTATAGGGCAAAATGTTGGAGGAACACAACTTCAATATGTGTCATTGGGTGAGTTTTATAGTAATCAGAAGCTGTAAATACATAAATTTAGGAACAATTCATGTTAATTACTGTATAATATAAATGATATTGGAGTCTGTTATTGAAGATTGAGGAGAGTGCAGCACATCAAGAAGCAGCATTAACATTAATGGAAGAACCAAAGTCAATCATGGAGTTGCAGCAACAACATGTGCTACAGAATCATCATCACCACCATCATCTTCCATTCATGGAAGAGGATCAATTACCAAACAGTATGTTGCAGCTTGCGACGAGTCAGTTTCATCATCAGAATCATCACTCCCAGACGTCCCAGTATCGCCTCCAGCCCACTCAGCCCAACCTTCAAGAACCACCTCATGATCTTCATAACTATATGATATGGTACTAATCATATGCATGTTTAATTTACCTTAATCATATTATCAGATTTATGTATATACTCTAATTTCATGTTCATTTTCTTGTTGCAGAATGCATGAACTGATGAGTGGGTGATTAGCACATGCATGATCCATAGTCCTGTTTTGTGACAAGAACTGAGGAAAAAAAAAACAAAGAACATTACTGTTTTGTGACAAGACTGAGGAAAAAAAAAAAACAAAGAACATCATTATCATATTATTATTTAATATTTACTGGTAGTGCATATATGTTTGTGTTAATTGATCTGTGTAGTGGAATTAACTTGAAAAATGGAAAAAAAAAAAAATTTGGCTTCGCCCGGGTTCGAACCGGAGACCTTCAGTGTGTTAGACTGACGTGATAACCAACTACACCACGAAACCACTTGACGCTACTTCTTGAGCAAACTATATTCACTATGAAGACAATTCTGATACATTCTTCATATAAATGAGTCTAACCAATAAGAATATATAGGATCTGAATACATGACTTCATGTCTATTATCAATTCATATGCAAGAAGTTAATTTAATAAGTTCTCTCTCTCTTATAATTTGAAAGAAAATTGTGTGTTAAACTTAATATCTTTTCTAATTAGCATCTATGCGTGATTTGTAACACATTCTACTTAATGTATTGCATCTTTATTAAAAAGACAAAAAAACTATAGTTTAACATCTTTATTGGAGGCACTCTTGGATGAAGAGGTCGTACAAAATCAGTTAAATATATAATTCATTTGTCTCAAAATAAATATCATATTTTTATTTTATTTGTTAAAATTAAGTATTACGAGATAATTTATTGTGTTTTCAATACTAACCTCACTTTTCCACCTACACCGGGTGCAGTTCATAAGTGATAATACTATAATAGCTTAAAAGTATAAACAAAACACTTATTTTAAGACGGGAGGAGTAACTGATTTAAATTATTGACACTTATGTGTAATATCACTTACTAAATTATTTTCACCCAAATTTTTTTAGCAGTAAAGTGTTTAGGTTACACTAATTAGTTTACTATCATATTTCATGCCCCCGAAATATTGGTTTACAATCAACCACCTACTTATGTCATAAATAATTAACATAATTAATTTATCACCAAACTTTACGAAAGTTGATTCTTTCCACCTACAAATTTTCTTTTGGATAGTAATTAAATACTGGTTCAACGGTTTATTTCCCCATGAGTGCATGAAAATATATTGTTGCCATTTTATAAATTTGATTTGGATTTTAAATATTGGTTTCCCAATTATTTTTCTCCATGATTGGATTACATATAGTCATGCATGTATCACAATGTCAAATTTCAACTATAAGAGGTAAATGCATATTCCGCACTTAAAATTGGAGTCAGTAATATTCATGCCGTAACACGACACATGATATAAAATTAGTATATTTAAACCCACTTATTTTATAATCTTGTTGTGTTCGTATTATAAATTGAGAAAAAAGCATTGCTTTGAAAGCCAACACTAATTGAATAAAGACTTGCTTTAATAGCAAACAGTTTTGAGGGACATGATTTTCTTCTACCTTGTGTTGCAGCTGTGGAAAAATCACAGCTTCCAGCTGCTCTATACCATTTTTGCTAGAAGCTGAGGTTTCTCTTCAATTTGCCAAACGACAACTAACAATTTTACTTGCAGTTGTGGCGATGTGGCAACAACTGAAAGCTGTCTACGGCTCAACCAAACAAGCACATAGTCATGCATGTATCACAATGTCAAATTTCAACTATAATAGTCATGCATAACACGACACATAATATAAAATTAAAATATATTTAAGCCTACTCATTTTGTAATCTCATCGTGTTCATGTTAAGCCTTCAAAACACACACCACACATACGACACGTCCAACACCACACACAAAAAATGATCCGATACCAAAATATGAAATAAATTGGGCCGGATAAAGAAATTGGTAGTTGGATAGATGGGAATGGGCCTGGTTACAAAAGTTCAGTTATGCCGTTACAGTTGACGATAATGATGGATGGGACGTCGAATCGAAGTTTTGGAGTCTCTAAAATATTACCTTGAAGGAGACAGACCTACAATACCAACAATAACATACAACACAGCACAACACCACCAGCCACCAACAGCAACGTCTTCTCCATTTTTTGTTTCCAATTTTTCACCAGCTCCTTGGAATCTCTCTCTCGCAATCCGTCCCAAAATCACGCTCCAGATTTTAGGGTTCTAATCCATTGCCATATTGGTGGTGTCGTCACCAAAAAGGATGTGGATAGCGATATGGCTGATTCTAGGTCTAGGATGAGTATAAAGATGTTGCTAACGGTTCCGATCGCACCTCCGCTTCGGGGAATGGATTTGCTGCTGGAACCATCCATTCCGTTCTCCGTCGCCGACGGCTGCCGATTCCGATTTCAATCGGCATTTGATTCCTACTCTATTGCTTGCGAGGCTTTTTCTGAAAACTTTCTCTTCTTCGTCTCCTCCTCCTCCTTCTTGCTTCCAGTTGGGGCCAAATTCAAATTCCTTTAACATTGCTTTGTTTTTTTTTATAAAAAAATTTAGTATAATTTTGTTTTAAAACTCTCTGGTTGGGCCTTTGTTTTTTTATGCGATTTTTGTTGCTTTTTATTGTTGCTGTCGCGATGAATTCATGCACAGGTTCTTCGTTAGTTAGTGAATCAGAGGCTGTGGACGATGACTTTGCTGAGAAGGATCCAACCGGTCGATACGTACGGGTATCGCTTCGTCCTTTTGAGATCTGCATTGTAATTGATTTGGACTTGATTCCTGTTGTTGTCATTTCTACTTTTACAGTCTGTTTGGTACCCGAGAAAGTGAATATAAAACAATATGAATCGTGGAATCTGATTTTCTTATTAAAATATTTCTGCTATGTGGATTGCAGCTCTGTTTTCTTCTGTCCCAAGGTTATCAGAAGTGATGTTTTAGATTTTTTATACACGTTTTCTAGTTTTTGGAGCTTTTAGACTGAATTTTATGTAATGATTTTTAATCTATATAGATTTGGATCATCACCTTAATTAGAGATAATGCTATTGCACAGACCATTAAGAAGAGAAAAACTAAGAGAGAAAACAGATTGTTTATTCTATTTTATACTATTGTCTAGTACAATAAAGTTTGTTTGTTTTCTTCTTTTGTTGAGTTGCACCCTCTAACAGACCATTTACTTTATCATTTGTTGTCTTTCTTCCATTGAAATTAGTGATCTGATTTTTGTTTGTTGTGTTAATCACTTCAGTATAATGATATTTTGGGAAAAGGAGCTTTCAAGACTGTGTATGTTTCCTCAGATCTATCTTGCCCGTTTTGTTCAATACCAGTTCTTAAATTGAGAATAGTTTTATAGCTCTAGTTTTTGCTTGCTTCATGTAGATATAGGGCATTCGATGAAGCTGATGGAATTGAAGTTGCTTGGAATCAAATAACTATTGAAGATGTATTGCAGTCACCAGAGCAACTTGGAAGACTATATTCGGAGGTTCACCTGCTGAAATCATTGAAACATGACAACATCATCAAGTTCTACTACTCTTGGGTTGACGACAAGAACAAAACTATTAATATGATAACTGAGTTGTTTACGTCTGGGAGTTTGAGGCAGTGAGTTCCATTTTATGAATTCTGAGTTTTCTTTTGTATATTGGCTAGTTTTTCTTGTTTATTTATACCATTCTAAGTTATTTTGGCTTCCAGATATCGTAGAAAGCACAAGAATGTTGATATGAAGGCCATAAAAAACTGGGCTAGGCAGATTCTTCGAGGTTTACAATATCTGCATGGTCACAGTCCTCCCATTACTCACAGAGATCTGAAATGTGACAATATATTTGTCAATGGAAATAATGGAGAAGTTAAAATTGGAGATCTTGGATTGGCAATTGTCATGCAGCAACCCACTGCGCGAAGTGTTATAGGCACTCCTGAATTCATGGCTCCAGAGCTTTATGAAGAGGAGTATAATGAACTTGTCGACATTTATTCTTTTGGCCTGTGCATGTTGGAGATGGTTACATGTGAATACCCATACAGTGAGTGCAAGAATCCTGCACAAATTTATAAGAAGGTTACCTCTGTAAGTAAACAAAACCTGAAAAATTCCATCTATCTTCACAATCTATTCCTAAAAATGATTCTTACACAAAAAAAAAAAAAAATTTAACTTCATCTGTTGTAGGGCATAAAGCCTGCTTCCCTCGGCAAAGTGAATGATCCCCAGGTTAAGCAATTCATTGAGAAGTGTCTGGTTGAAGCATCTATGAGGTTGCCTGCAGTGGAACTCTTGAAGGATCCATTCCTTGCAACTGAAAATTCAAAGGATCCCCTTGTTGTTCCTGTGCTGTCACCCAATCTGAAGTCCAAATTAGTGAACTTGCCGCAGGCTCAACCTATTTCCATGGACATAGATGCTAACCAGAAGAAGCTTTCTGATAGCTCTTGCACAAAAAACATCAATGGAACTCCTCAATTTTTAACTCTGGAACTTAAAAGTTTAACTGAGAACAATGAATTCAGGTTGAAGGGGGAAAAAATTGATGATAATACAATTTCATTGACATTGCGCATGACTGATTCGCATGGTAAGTAAATTTGTTGTACATAATGGTTCTTATACTATTGAATTATCAAGTTGATCCAATATTTTTCTGCCTTTCTGACAGGTAGGGCCAGGAATATCCATTTTGAGTTTTACCTTGATTCTGATACTGCATTCTCTATAGCTGGGGAGATGGTTGAACAACTTGAATTGTCAAATGAAGATGTGGCTGTCATAGCTGATTTAATTCACAACCTGATTGTGCAGCTCACACCTGGCAGGAAACATTCCCTAGAAGCAAATAGTTCAGATGAGAATTCTCCTAAAGAGGAAAAAATTAGAACCTTGTCAAAGTGTCATGCTAATGTGAAAGATCAAGGCACTCAGGGGTCAGCAATTTCATATATGTCTGCAGACTACGGCACAATGATCTCAGATGCTGGTAATAACAAACCTTTAAGGTCTGCTGAATCCGTTCTTGAAGGCTATAAAGGATTGGATGGCTACAATTCCCATTCAGATTTAGGTGCTTATGATCTCAGTGAACATAGAGAGAGTAGATACGAAGATAATGGTGAATCTCGTATGATCAGCAAGTCTACAAAAAACTCAGAAATATCATTATCCGAATCCTACTATGGCACATCAAGAAATTTGAGCTTGTCAAGCATCAGTTCTCTATCACTTGTTGATAAAGATGCTTGTGATGACCTAAAGCTGGAGCTGGATGCGATTGATTCACAATACCGCCAATGTTTTTGTGAACTTTGGAGAATGAGAGAAGAAGCCATTCAAAATGCGAAAAAGAAGTGGGTAGCCAAGAAGAAAACATCTGTTCTTTGATGGTAAATTCCTAGGATTGTTTTCTTTCTTTTACCCTTTTCCCCTAAAGTTTTTACTTAGTTCTTGTTTTCCATCGAAACTATTGAATTTCAGAATACCTTAATTCTATAAAGAGATGGCATCATATCATCGATCTGGTACAAATATGTCTTTAATTTTCTCAAGAGTTCAATGATTACAGTTGCCACTTCTAGAAATGGTCCATTGATGTTGATGGATTTTCACATATAGTTTTGGCTTTATTTATCAGATGCAACTATTTTACTTGTCTTGTGCTTAATCATGCTTTACAGGAGGTCTAACTTACAAAGTTTCCTTGTGAATTACAGTATTTATCTTCTATTCAGAAATAAAATCTTCAGCAACTGTGAATCCTTTGATTCACACAAGAGGTGGTCCTTTAGACACATCAAAATCATCTTTACAGTCAATCACAGGCTTCTTGTAACAAGCAAATACAGCCAAGTAGGTCCTCACTCAAAATAGGACATAACATGTGTATTTCATTACACAAAGTGATGAATGACAACTGATATCTTGAACCTGCTGTACAAAAAAAGCCGATTTCAACACTACATATTATGCAAAGCTGACTAATTCACGAAAAACTGCCAAGTTATATGAGTCAGAAATCAAGAAACTTAGTTTTGTGTTCTATAATCTATTAGGAGTATTTTATATTCGCACCGCTACGGGTGTCAGCGGACGGGTTACCCGCCCGTTTGCACTTTGCACTATGGCTGGGACTATCCGCTGGAGAGCCGGTTAAGAAAATTCTAACCTTGAGACTGTCCGTTTGAAGCTAAACTCCCGCCAATCTGCATATTCATTCTGGGTCGGAGCTCAAACTATACAAATGAATATAAAACCCAAATAACTAGTCTAATTTTTCGTATTTTATGATGTATTTTTAATTAATGATGTTGAAAACACAATGAGAATATGAGGCGGTGTAGAGAGAAAGAGAAGATTAGTGTTTATGGAGTAGGGGTTGAATTTGAATGAAAAATATATATTTATAAGAGTTTTAAGTAGGGGTTCGGGTAGCGGGTTGGCCCACTAAGGATTCTGAAAAAACCGTGGACCATTCATTTGTGTGTGCGGGTTGGACCGTTCCAGTAAACGGGTCAGTGTAAGTGGGTTTATTCCGGAGCGAATCACAAGTGGGTTAGAACGGGTCACGGGTTGATGAGTTTTTACGACACCCCTAAGAACCGCGGATCACAATTTTTTTTTTTTCCCTGTAGTGTGAGATCAACGTACAGATCAGAGATATGACGACAGTGGCTTTCTGTTTTGGGCCTATATGGCGGTTGGGCTTAATAAAAGAGGAAACTTTTTTTGTTGGAGAAAAGAAATTTGAACCCGAGTCCGACCAGTAGGAGAAGCGAGAAGAGAACCCATTTGAAAAAGAAGCTGAGAATCAGAACCTAAGCCGAAGCCATTGTCTTCACAGTGCGTTGAGCCGTCCACTCTCCGGCAGCCATAAAACCGCCCATTTCAACAGCAACCACCGCTTTCAAATTTATCACACAGAGAGCAATGGAAGCTGTATCTGATGGAAACGAAGAGAGCCTAGCCATAGCCACCATCAAAGACATGCGTCAACAGCTCGAAGCTCGCATCGAGTCCCAGCGCAAAACCCAGCTGGATCTCCTCGCTTCTTTGCAATCCATCGTCCCCGACATCGTCCCCTCTCTCGATCTCTCCCTCAAGGTCGTCTCTTCCTTCAACAATCGACCCTTCACTCCTATACCCTCTCTCCCTAACCCTAATCCCACCATCCCCATCGCTAAAAAACCCATCACTCGCTCCGCGAGCCCAGATGCCCGCTCCAACCCCGCATCTCCCAAGTCCCAAAACCCTAAACCCTCTCCCGATTCGAATCCAGTTCGCGGATCCGACAGTGACAAGTTCTCCATTGACGACACCGGAAGCCCCCTGTCTGTGGTTCGGGCAATGGTGGCGGTTTGCTTGCTGGAAAGGGTCCCCTTCTCGCCGATTGATTCGTCCACGGTGCTGAGGAAGCTGGAGAATGACCAGAACGCCACGGCGGCGGAGAAGGCGGCGCTGAGGGAGCTGGGAGGGGAGTCCGGTGCGATACTGGCGGTGGAAATGGCGTTGAGGTCGATGGCGGAGGACAATGGAGGTGTTCAGCTGGAGGAGTTTGTAGTCAGCGGCAAGTCTAGGGTTATGGTTTTGGAGATTGATCGGACTAGGCTTGTCAAGGAATTGCCAGAGAGCAACCAGGAGTCAAGTTCAGGGGATGCGAATCAGAACCAGGGTCAGCAATTGACCAATACTAGTGGGGTTGATGCCAACGCCGGAGCTTTTGGAATGGGAGGGCCTGTTCCCAGACCAATGCCGGATATGTGGATGGGACCTGGCGACCCCCATATGTCGGGATTGCCGCCTATGTTTCCAGGTACGGGACCTCTTGGTTCGATGATTGGACCAAGGGGCACTCCTAGAGTAATGGGCATGATGGGAATGCCAAGAGGAATGGGTGTTCCCTCAATGCATAGACCGCCTCTGGGACCAAATTCACCTATGGGCGGGGGTAATGCAATGCCTCAGAAGCCGAGAAGTGAAGAAGATGATTTGAAGGATCTCGAGGCATTGTTGAACAAGAAGTCTTTTAAGGAATTGCAGAAATCCAAAACCGGAGAGGAACTTTTGGACCTTATTCATCGGCCTACTGCAAAGGAAACTGCTGTGGCTGCCAAGGTACTTGACATTCCCATTAAATTTGTGATACACTTTTATGTCTTTATGTGTACAGCTATTTTACTGTGTGAATGAGCTTGTTTAAGAACATGGTGTTAAATTCACGCTTTTCAGTGTGGAAGGTTTGCACGCATCTGCTAAGTTGCATGCACATATAGATGATTAGGAATACTGAAGAAATTTTAAGGGTTGTTTAGTAATTGATGGTAGTTTGTAGCAACTTGTTCAGTACTTCTATCTTTTGCTTGCTAAATGTTGCTGAAGTTACATGCAGCATTGGCTTTATCATATCAGTCAGGTCTAATAGGTTAGAAGTGTAAGTTCATAAATTTAGCTTCCCTTGTTTTCCACAGGTTACTATGCTTTTATTGATAGCTATTGCCAACAATGAGGAGCCATTTCTGATCAATTTTTCTATTGGTAACAAATATGTAATTGATTTTTTTTTTTTTTTTTTTAACAATTTGATTTTCAGTTTAAAACAAAAGGTGGATCTCAACTGAAGGAGTATTGTTCTTCCCTGACTAAAGAGGATTGCCGACGCCAGACTGCTTCCTACATAGCATGTGAGAAGGTTAGTAAGTGTTGTATGCTTGTATGGTTCGTTAGCATCCTAAGACTGTTCATAACCCTGACTATAGTTACTGTATTAATATTAAACAAACTCTGGAAATGAAGTAGTATTTCGATTGTCATCAACAGCTAGAGCAAATGGCTTAGAATATGTAAATCTCAACAAAGATACTTCTTCACTTACATGTGTACCTGACTAAAGATTAACTTACATTGGTTTCAACCTTGCTGCTGCCTGCATAATATGAAATGTTGAATTGAGGACTGCCCAAATTGCCATTTATTGGTTCCCACTTGATTTAATTTGAGGACCAGCACATTATTATGGAGTACCTAGGGCTCATATAAGAATTTACTAACTGATGAGTAGAGTGGTTTGTTTATTGTTATAAACGTCTATATTAACTTGCTGTCTATAATGTGGAGGATGCTTGAATGAGGAAGGTAAAAAGGACAATTTGGAATAGAAGTCTCAAGCATGGAGTGCCCTGTTAGGGTTTTTAGTCCTGTTATGTTATATATCCCTATTTATTTCCTAAGATTGTGCATGTAAAACTCAGGTTTCTGTTATGTGTTGTTATTTGGCTTGCGGACTATAGTGAATTGGCTTTTGTCTCACAGTTTGTCCCTTGAAGTAGCTCATGAAAGAGTCATTTGAAATTGACTTTGCTTTTCCTTGCCTGAGAAAATAAATATTTTTCATGGCCCACTTAGATTTGTTTTCAGCTTGGATCACCTGTAGCAATTAGCTAATTGCTGTCATTCCATCCCCCTGATTAACAAATACATTAGCTTTACATGTATCTATATTGATTCCTACTGAGTCCTTTCATTCAGGTTCATTTTCGGCGAATTATTGCTCCACATACAGACGTGAATTTAGGGGACTGTTCTTTTCTAGATACATGCCGTCACATGAAGGTAGATTTCCTCCTTTATGACATTGATAAATTAGTGAGTTTTCATATAGATTATTAATTTCAATTACATTGTTTTATTTGTTATTAGACATGCAAGTACGTACATTATGAGCTTGATCCAACACCAGATGTGCCGCCCATGATGATGGGGACTACAGCTCCTCCCAAACAATTAAAGCCTCAGCGTGCTGAATATTGTTCAGAAGTAGAACTTGGTGAACCACAATGGATCAACTGTGATATTCGGAATTTTAGGATGGATATTTTAGGTCAATTTGGAGTTATAATGGCGGATCCACCGTGGGACATTCATATGGAACTTCCTTATGGAACAATGGCTGATGATGAAATGCGCAATCTTAATGTTCCAGCATTGCAGACTGATGGTTTAATATTCCTTTGGGTGACTGGACGTGCTATGGAGCTTGGACGGGAATGGTATGTGGTTCAATTTTAGTCCCGTGTTAGCAACCATCTTTGATGGATGTCTCTGCTCTCGAAGCTAAATTTACATTTCATGTGAATGTATTATTGCCTCACATTAAGTTCTCTATGTTTCTTGCAGTTTAGAACTTTGGGGTTACAAGCGGGTTGAAGAGATCATTTGGGTTAAGACTAATCAACTCCAGCGGATAATTAGAACTGGCCGCACAGGCCACTGGCTCAATCATAGTAAGGAGCATTGTCTTGTTGGAATAAAGGGAAATCCAGAAGTAAACCGGAATATTGATACTGACGTCATTGTTGCTGAGGTTAGAGAGACGAGTCGCAAGCCAGATGAGGTAAGCAAGCAGAATATGTCTCATAAGACCTTTACATATTTGTCATCTCAGTACTATTAGTATTGTCTCATTCTTCTTCCTGAGCTGTTTTTACATGCACTTTTTAGTATTTGTGTGCAATCAGCGTTCCTGGTTGATCAGATGTATACTTTAGCTAAGGGAAGTGTTTTCTGCAGATGTATCCATTGCTGGAGAGGATAAGCCCAAGGACACGGAAGCTGGAATTGTTTGCTCGTATGCATAACACACAGGCGGGGTGAGATCTCCTGTCCCATAGTTGTTCATCTTGTTTAATAGACTGTTGGAGATAAATTTTGGTTTTACAAAATAAGTTTGATATGTTGAGTTGGGCATCATATTAGTGTGTTTTGACTGGTGTCAGGTGGATGTCGCTGGGGAATCAGTTAAGTGGGGTAAGATTGGTAGATGAAGGTCTGCGGGCAAGGTTTAAGGCTGCTTACCCAGATGTGGAGGTGCAGCCGGCATCCCCTCCAAGGCCATCTGCAATGGAGGTAGATTTTGGGGAGAATATTGAGGTGCCTTACACTTCCGAAGAAAAGCCAATGGCCATAGATGTTGATCCCATGGCTGGCTGATTGAATGAGTATTAGAGTTTAAGAGGGCAAGCCCTACCTTAAGTTTTGTAGATGTATTAGTATTAGTTACTGAATTATTGTATTCCTGGAATGGTTTCCAACTAAAATAGCAATCATTATATTGTGGAGAAGAAATTTTCTTTTGGTCATTTATCTTTGTGCCCCACTTTTTTTTCACCAATCTAATATTGAAAAAAGCCAAAAGTTTGGCCACTCAAGAAAGTTAAACTTGGTTTGTTTTTACATTATGGCACTCAATAGACCCACATGCCGCAGATCCAATAACATTTCCAGAGGGTACAGAAATGTGGAGCTTCTGCATCTTTTCAGTGACCTTTTTCTCCAGTGGTGAAGTAGAAATCCAGATTGATTAAATAGTGTCCACAAACCTTTTTGAAGAAAAAATCACTTATGGATTATACCATAACAAAAATGAGACACAGAAACCATGGCCAATGGCAAATCACAAAATAGTGAAAATACAAGAAACATTCATTTATATTTAATCTCCTTAAGAACATCTAAGAGTTCTAATTTCTGCCGTCAGCCAAACCTGTGCACTACCAGGTTACAGTAATTGATGCCAACATTATCTAATTCACAAAAAATGATCTAAAACCAGTAAATCTATTTTCTTTTTCCTTTTACACAAATCATTTGACCTTAAAGGCACCACCTACTCAATCTATGAACCCTTTCATGTCAAAAAGGGTAATCCACACCTCTCCGCCCTCGTATTTATTGATGGAACGGCAATACATCTAACTCAGCTGCAGCTCCAACAGTTCAAAATGAGAAAAGGTCGACACTGGCAACCTTCAATTAACTCCACATGTTTATTCCTTCCAACATCAATTAGGCATTCAATGGCTCAGCCTCAGTGTCCTTCTCCTTCATTGCTGTCCAGTCTTGAGTTCCTGTAAAGGGATAACAATAAATTCATCAATTACTAACAAGTTCAAGGAGGCAAGGATAACCATATTGGAGTGTTTCAAATGGAAATCAGAAAGTTCAAGTTCCAAAAAGACATCTTATGATGGGTAGAAAATAAAAGAAAAGAGAATGCTAGCCCTGTAACATCGATAAAACATATTTGTTCTAATTTCAAAAAGGCAAGCAAAATAGCATGATTTCAATGGAAGAATAAGACTTACTTGACTTCGGGTTCTCTGATATCACCATGAGTCGCCTCTGCAATAGTGATGCCACACAAAGGAAAATAGAGCACATGCCGAACATAATGGTGATGGGAAATGCATTAACCTTCAAAAATAAAAGCACGAGCCAAGGTTAGGCATGACTCCTGAAATCATTCATAACATTTTTGTAACTAAAAAAAAAAGGTAATTGAAACACTCACATTGTACAAAACAACACACACAAAAATGTTAAGTGGAATGCGGAAGAAGTTCATTATGGTACTTCTAGCCTCCTCTGGAATGTATTGGGATCTCATCTTCATGATAGATGGCCAGAATATCCCCACGCAGGCCTCAAATGTGCAGAAGCCAAGAAGCTGGAGACATCCTCCAAATGAGATGCCTCCTCCTTTCACGTCAGAAGGAGTAACAAAGAACTGTTCGGAAATGATATCAGTTAAACTAACCACAATTATTTCCAATAATAACAAATATTATGCAGTGCTTATTCATGTAAGGGGTAAAAGATGAAGAATCAGATTTTACAACATACAGTTGTTATGATGGGAAGCAAAAGAGACGCAGCTGACACTCCAAAGACGATCTGCATGTAGCTCTCAACTCTTGGGGAAGAGTGAGCCAAAAGTCGAGATGCGATAGAGCTTCCTAACATGGAAGCTAGCATGAATGTTGCAAATATGAATCCATGTGGAATATCCTCATCGTTTGGGCTCAGAGCGGGGGTCCACAAGAAGACAAAGGTGTACATGGAACCTTCAAATAAGGATTGTATGGCACCCAACAATGCA
Organism: Pelargonium fulgidum; assembly: GCA_036897545.1. Lineage (NCBI taxonomy): Eukaryota > Viridiplantae > Streptophyta > Magnoliopsida > Geraniales > Geraniaceae > Pelargonium > Pelargonium fulgidum. The sequence continues at coordinate 14,508 of JAYMTE010000011.1, forward strand.
ATTTTCTCATCTGGTGATGATCCCACAAGAAACTTAGTATTAACAGTATATCCCAAAAATATAGATATGGAAGAATTATGTTTGCCATAAATTTGACATATATCATATAGAAAGGATGTTAGTGAATCACCTGAAGCAATAGCAACAGCAGCACCCTTGAATTGGGAAAGCAAGTCCTTGTTATCTGAAGGGTCTCCATAGTTTTCACCCCATGATGACAGTATTACTGCCATGCCGATCGCAAGAAAGCAACCGGCAGCATCAAATGGAGCAACAGGGCCCAATGCCAGAGTATCTACAAGTAGATTCCCAAACAAACCAGATAAAATGGCAACTAAGCCATTGCCAAGAAATATAGCCTTAGAGAATGTTACTGACAGCCATTGTTGTTCAAAACCCCTCTGCAAAACATACCAAAAGATAAATCATAAAGTGGAAGTCCATAATGAGGTGGTACAGAAGCTTAAAACAACAACAAAAATAATAATAATAATGACAACCCAATAATGACAATTATTTTTACTGATGGATAAATCAATTAAGCAGAACCAGCACTATTACTCAATCATCATCTAGAATGTGACAATACATGTTAAAACTGTAGAAGTTTCTAGACTCATGATTTCTGAAAGAATTTTGCCAAAGGAATTTTAATGCGGCCTCCTAAATAAAGGATTGAATTTGGATTAAAGCTTGCTAACATAATCTTGCCTTCATTAAGAAATTACATGAGAGCAACGGACTAGGGAGACAAAATGACGCACCTTATTGTGTTCTGCGACAAGCCATGACTCGAAGGACGAGAAGAGCAGAGAAGTGGCAATGCCTCCCAACACCCGTCCAAGCATTAAAACTTTGTACTGAGGAGAATGTTTGGTGACACAGCTGAGGATGTATGTTATGCAGTAGGTAACACAAGCTCGCTTCCGGCCCCTGAATTTTCCATCTGACTTATTAGGAACCCATACAAGTGAACAACTGAACAAAAATAATCAAGTGAAGTCGTGGAAAATCTTACTGTTTGTCAGCCAGAGATCCAACAATTGTCCCAAATAACATAGAGGACCCAAAACCAGCAATGAAGAGTTGCCCAATCTCCCCCTTTCCATACCCATATGTACTGTATAGATAATAAACATATGGGCCCTGCAACCAGTCCCCAGCTGTTGCCAAAATCCATCCAATCAGTTTGACAGAAAACAGGTGAAAATTGCCAAAGGAACTGGCATTCACATTTTACCAATTGAGCATTTATAACAACTAAGACGAGCAATTGCTTATGCCAGTGTGATAATCGACCAATTGAATGTACATATTACAATATTCTTGAAATGAAGCAGCAAAGCAAGAAAGAAGAAATTTTGACCAGCTACATTAAACAGATCAAGCTAACACAGGTGGAGCAGATACCATATTAATTACAAGAAAAAGAATTAAACCCCCAAACCAATCCAACACACATCCACTCAGCTGACCCTAATTATGACTGGCTTTGTCTAGCTAACAAAAGCATCAACTCCATTTTCTTCACAGACTAATTAAAAACAGTTAAAACCCTAGATCGAAATTGAGAAATCAGCAGTGACCTCAATCGGCTCATCAAATTAACTATGTAAGAAGACCATCTGATCACTATAAAATAAATGGAAAAAAAAAGAGAGAAAGAAGAAAATGGCAGATCTGAGGTTTACCCATCATGAGAGAGTAGACAAAGAGGTAATTGTTCTTAAAGGAATTGAAAGTGGGTGAGGTGTTGACGCGATCTTTGCTAGATTTACTAAACTCCACGATCGCCACCACCACCGAGAGGCCACCGAACACCATAAAGTAGAAGAGCTCCATTGTCGTAGCAGGTCAGATCGATCGGTCGAGCCGGAGAGAGCAGAACGAAGAAGCAGCAGATACAGAGATAGGGAGGCTCAAAATGGAGATTTTGGTGGCTTCAATGGAAATGCAATTGCAAATGCGTATAGAGTAAATTGCAAGGCTTTGGCAATCTTGACTTCCCGGGGAATCTTATTTATTTCCTTTTTTTCCAGTGGCTTTTGTCATCTGGTCGGTTCATTATCTAGAACCAGATCACAACCGACCGGTGCAGTAAAAAAATTAATGTACCAAGTCGATACATGTGACTTAAATTTTTCTGTCTCAAAATTAGTGTTATGTGTTAACTTGCATTTTATTCTAATATAAACATTTTGGTTCTAATAGTTAGGGAGGCTATAAGTTGGGTAGTAGAGCGCGGATGGGGTTCGATCATTGGTGTGTCAGATGCGTGACAGTTTATTAAAGCCTTGAAGTTCAAAGGGTAAAATTTCAGTGCCTTTATATTTGAGATTGAGGATGAATATGTATTTTTAGAATTTATTTTGTTCATCGGTCTGCGAATAAGGTGGACCATGAGATAAGATCGTTTTATTTTGTGTTGGGTTCGGGTATGGTGGATTGGTCTTGTGGGTCCGATAGATATAGCTGAGCTAGTATTGATGGATTCCGCAAATCAATAATACTGTTTGAGATTTAGGTTAACAAATTATGTATGAATTGTGAATTGTAACTTTACAATAAATTAGTTAGTATTAGCATTAACTAGGAGACTTAAATGTAGTGACTATGTAGTAAATATTATTTTTCCTCCAACTTGTAATAAAATTAAGGTTTTAATTAAGATTAAGCTTCCATCAAGTGAACAAGAGGACCTTTTTAAACCACTTGACCTAATCATCTCAACTAGAGATTGACAAAGTCGTTTAGTAGTTTTGACCCGGCCATGTGATTATGTTAAGGCGCAATTAGGAAGGTCTAAGGATAATTTATGTAGTGATTAGTGATTAGGAAGGTTCTTGCCATTCACATTTCACTAGTCTTGATGATGATGTAATTGCCTAGTCCTCTTAGAGGACTGTATAATGAAAAGAGATCCTAAACCAATTTATCTAATCAGATGTCAAATTTAGAAAATAACCCAACAACTTGCTTCTAAAAGATACTAATAGCATTGCCTGGTTAATTACTAGATAACCTGAAAGAGACTAAGAATTTGTGAAGTAAAAGCTTCAATGATTTTATTCTTGAAAAGATCACAAACTCTAGCTCACATGCAAGAACAAGATGCATAGCAACAACAATGAAGGCTTCTTGAATCTTGATCTTGTACTGCAATTTAGCCTTTAAACCTCTTCACATCCTCAACAGCAGCATTCCTGAACAGCCCCACATCAACAGCACCACAAATCATGTCGTAGCCGCGCATCTTAAGCACCTCAGCATTGTCATGAGGCAAAGCAAAGCCGGCCAAATACAAACCACCCCTGGACTGAGCTTTCTGCTCCAACACTGCCTTCTCTGCCAACTTTCAGCATCTGGGCCACCTTCTTGTTCCCGGGTTCCTGCAGGCACCCCATACTTGCACTCAAATCCAATGGCCCGATCATAATGCAGTCCACCCTGTCTACAGCTGCAATCTCTTTAAGCCTTTTCACTGCTTCCTCTGTTTCAACTTGGCACATTATCAGCAACTCATCTTCACACTTATTTAAGTACTCTTCATCAATCCCGTACTTTGAAGCTCTCACAATTTAGTGTGCTGCTCCGCGTACTCCGGCAGGTGGATACCTGCAATATGATACGGTATCTCTAGCTGACTCTGAATTGTTGATCATTGGAATCATGATACCCTGTGGACCAAAGTCGAGAGCTTTCTTGGCCCACGTGGAAGAATTCTCTGGCAGCCGGAGGATGGCAGGAGTTTGTGTGGCAGCAAGAGCACGGAGGCAGGGGAGCGCTTCAGTGATGCCACCAGGGCCATGTTCCATGTCAATGACAACAAAATCATAACCAGCATGGCTGGCAATTTCAGCAAGAGTAGGGGAGAAACTGAGGAGGAAGAGGCCATAGAGAGTATCACCATTCTTGAGACGGGCTTTGAGCGGCGTGGGAATGAAAGTAGTCTTGTTCTTAGCTGAGGTTGACATGATCATTAAGGCCCTGTTGTTGCCAGCAACAACAGATGATGATCTAGTTTATTTGGATCAGCACTCTGGCCAGCAACAACAGATGATGATCTAGTTTATTTGGATCAGCACTCTGGCATGGCTGGCATTTGTAACGGTTGAAGTGAAGACCAGTGTAAAATGCAAACCAGCTGCCAACTTCTAGTGAGCTATGTATCACAGGTGTGACAAGCAAAACAGAAGAGTATAGCATCACGAGAGAAAGCAATAGATAATGATGAAGTGATGATTAAGCCAACAGATAACAAAATGTTAAACGACAATTAAACAATTATGAATTCAAAAAACAGATGCATGCAGTATCAAGCCAAATAAGTAGTGTGAATCTGTAAGACTAGAGCTTTGTCATGAACCAAAGAACAGAACAAGGCTAAGCCTGATAATGTGTTACTGATATCTAAGTCAAGCTAGAGAAGTGCCATAGACAATACATAATTTCCCACTATGCTCCTGATATATATTCTGGTTTATGATTAAACCACAACCATCATCATGATTCAGTCATCTACTGCAATACATAAAATAAAATAAAAAACAATTCAACACTATCTACTATTACTAGCTAGCTTACCATTACGGGGAAGTCTAAATTCTAAAATGATATTAAGGATGTAAATATGAATCATCTTTCTCAAGTCCTACTAAGATATCATCAAACACATGAAGACACAATACTGAGGCATGATAATCAACATGCAAGCCATTTTGATTTTTGCCATCTTATTGAACAGTAAATCCAAAACCCAATTTCATTTGGCATGCTATGCATAAACTACAAGTTGTTGGTTGCCTGCACATAGACATAGAGTAAGCAGCAAAATGTACAAACATCTAAATCTATCAGGAGCCAACAACACAAATGAAAAAAAAAAAAACACAACTTGTATTTCGAAAGAACCTCTCATTCGCTCCAGTACTTCTCATCAGCATCTTCTTCTTTATTGTCTTCCTCGTCGTCAGAGCTGTTAGTCAAGCTCAACTTGAACTTCCTCACATCTTCCACCACAGCACTCCTGAACAACCCCACATCCACAGCACCGGACACCATGTGATATCCACGAGCCTTCAGACTCTCAGGCCTGTCGTGAGGCATGGCGAAACCTGAGAGAAACGCCCCGCCACCGCCGTTCTGTTTTCCGGGCTTGCTATCGAGCATTGCCTTCTCTGCCACCCTCATCATCTCCCTGACCTTCTTGTGCCCTGGATCCCACAAGTATCCCATGCTCGCACTGAGATCCAATGGGCCCATCTGAATGCAGCCGACCCCATCGACGGCGGCGATATCTTCGATCTCCTTGACGCCTTCCACCGATTCGACCTGGCACATGATCAGAAGCTCGTCCTCGTAATTACTCAGATACCCTTCCTCGATCCCGTAGCTTGACGCTCTAACCACCGTGTGCGCCGATCCACGGACTCCGGCGGGAGGGAACCGGCAGTACGAGACGGCCTTTTTGGCAGCTTTGGCGCTCTCGATCATGGGGAACATGATGCCCTGAGGGCCCAGGTCGAGGGCCTTCTTGGCCCAGGTGGGGCAGCTCTCCGGGAGGCGGAGAATAGCGGGGGTGCGGGCGGCGGCGAGAGCGCGGAGGCAGGAGGGGGCTTCGGAGATGCCGCCGGGTCCGTGCTCCATGTCGACGACGACGAAGTCGTAGCCGGCGAGACCGGCGATCTCGGCGAGGGTTGGAGAGAAGCTGAGGAGGAACATGCCGTACAGGGTTTCGCCATTGTGGAGGCGGGATTTGAGGGATGAGGAGGCGGTGGCGGTGGAGGAATCGGCGATGGAGATGGGAGAGAGATCGGAGGAGGAGGTTTTTTTGGAGTTGAGTGGGGTCAGGGATTGGAAAGTGGAAATGGGGTTTAGGGTTTTGACTTTGAGAGTAGAGGGTGATTTGGGGAAGGAGAAAGGTAGGGTTTTGGAGAGACAGAAGGAGATGGGTTTTGGAGATGAATAGGTTGAGCAACAGATAGCAGCCATGACTCACTGATTGTCTGATACTATGAACTGCAAACCAGCAAATGGGAAATGATGTGTGGTAGTGACTGCTTGTGGGTTTTATCAGAAATTTAAGTAAATTAGTGAAGACAAGAGATTAAAAGGACACAAAAATTCTATTTAAGTTTGGCAATTGGGATTTGGGAATCTTTAAGGGAATTGAATATTTTGGCCAATAAGTAAAGGGAAAGTTAATGAATGAGGTTTTTTTTTTTTTTTTTTTTTTCTTTGTTGCCTTGCAATAAACTCTAATCGGCTAAATTATTTTTTTTTTTTTTTTTTCCTCCAAACTTCATCAGACACATCAGAACTTTACAGTTCAGAAAACTTAAAGGATTTCACATGCTAACATGGCCAGCCTAGGATTAATGAAGCATACATGCAGTACAGAATATGAAGATTAAACAAAAGATTGGAACTTTATGGTTAATAAGCACAGCATACATGTCTGTAAAACACCAAATACATCTCAGGCATGTGCAAATTCTGTTTCAAGGTTTACCACAATAACATCTGATAGAACACCAAATTTGCTGCTAACTGCTAGTAATGGTTAAACTAAAATGCAGTAAACCACCAGGTTGATTAAGATGCCACCAATTTCAGTTCTCTTGTACTAGCTTCAAACCATTTTTTGCCATGGCAAGAGCACCCTCGTAGGTTTGATTTCCACCAATGAATCCACTCATATGGACAAAAACACAACCAGGGATCCCGGACTGTCTTGAGAGTTCTTCATCAGTAAGACCTCGCCACTGAGATGGGAGAGGCTTCCGGCTCTCAAAGTTATCAGGAGAAACTGCCACTGCCTGAACTCGCCATTTTTTGCTTCTATCATCCTGCACCATATGTACTGAAATACTGAGAAGACAGGCAATTCAAAATACCAACTAACAGAGTGCATTCATGATTCATTCACTCTCCCAACATTCCTAAGCAGAGAATAAAATGACACTCATTTGGCAGCAGCTATAGATATTGTGCTATGGTAAATTAGTTATCACAAAATGACAGAATGAATATGTATCATGTATGGACCAAATGGACCAAGCTATTAGGAGGACAATTTAATGGGCGGGTCAAGTAGGGGGCAAGAGCATCTTCATAATTGACAGCAGATAGTTGTAAAATACCTCGTAGAGAACATATTTAATGGGCGGGTCAATTTTCAACTCCTGCTCAAGCTCAAATAAGTGAAGCTTCCACTGCATTTCACAGAAATGGAGTTAGAATCTTCCTTACATTTAAGTACATATTAGTTGCACTAGATAGTAATATAATCAACAATATTAACAGCGCATAATGGCGCAAACCTCATTTTGAAGTTGTGCCTTTTCAAAATTAGACGGACTTGTCCAATTTTATTATGAAGCACCTTAGTTGTGCCGCACCACACCATGTGACTCAACAATGACACAAGAAAGGTGTGCCTTTTGAAAATCACTGAGCCATAGGCCGCCATTCATAACACTGAATAAAATCCCTATATAATGTTACAAGTTGACATCCTTGCTCAACAAACTGATTTCTATAATCAATTACAGTATAAACTTGGCACGTTGAATGCTCAAAACACTGGATGATCCCTAAAAAAAACTAGGTCAAAATATGAGGAGGAAAATCTTTCTAATTTTGGCTAACATCCAACACTCCACATTCAGTACATTATTTACAAGCTAAAAATTCCTTCACTCATTAAATATAAACTGTTTCTATATGTTGAAAAAGTAGTAAAGACTGCTCAACTGCAATCATTGAATTCGCATGACTTTAGGGGCAGCTTAATAATGGATATCTTGTCTTTCTAAGTCCGGAGATTCGCCATCCAGTGCAAGCAATCATCAGATTATTATACAAATTCGGCTTGATTAATGGAATTTAAACCACTTAAAGAACCTATCAAATACCATTTATACAGTGATAATAGAAAATACTAGGTTTCATAATTACAGACCATACAGAAATGATCATTATAAAAATATGAATGTAGAATTGAAGAAACAAGCAAATGTGGAACTGAAAATATCAAGAAAACCAAAACGTTGAAATTTGTGCACTCTAGAAGACAATAGGGGTAAAACGCTTCCTACATACCGGGCAAAATTTATTCAGAGTCATAATTTCTCCACTAGGATCAACATTATGTCTCAATTCAATACATTGGATGACAATAGAACGTGCTGGTAACCAGGATTTGGCATGAAATCGAACACTCTGCAATGGAAACAGGTGTCAAAAACAAAGAATAATATCAATTCTTTCCTCTTTAGGTTCCTAGTTCAAGCTGGAAATCCATAAAACAACTCCAAACAGGTTCTGCTGAAATGAAAGAAAGAACATCTATATAAAATTAACAAGAACAGAATTGCATATCTACTGACTTATAGAAATCTTACATCTAAGAACTCACTTCCTGCCATGGCCATTGCTCTTTGAAATGCCTCGTTCTCCTTCTCTGGAGATTGATCTGGATATATCCAATCTAAATTTAATTTTTTCACTCTAGAAGACAGATGTGTATTATTCACATATCTTGGAGGTTGATCCGTATCATACCGACTGATTCCATTGTCAACAGCATCTATTGCCTGATAGAAGCAAATTTTAATAATGTTACTTTGTTGTTTGTACTGAAAATTCAGTTTTTCCCAACTAGCAAGCAAAGAACTAAAGCAACAAGAATTTGCTTTGGATAATCATGTCTGTGTATAACACATTTAAATGAAATTATATTGTTAAAACTGGTAAAATCATTTCTACAATTCAGTAAACATTCAAATCATTTCTTGAAATCACCTTAACTACCTCAGTAAATTTAATGAGATAAGAATCGGAATAGGTGTAGGTCTCAGTTACTTGGAAAGAGGTAGTGTAGAACAATATGATTGCACTTGGCTTAATAGGGGAGATGACATTATATAGGATATAGTGGGAGGAGAATACAAGTAAGGATCCAATTTATTTATCTATTTTTCGCTAAAAGATTCATGTAGTCGACCCAACATTGTGTCTGAAATGGCCTGGTGGTTAAGATAATTAAAAATAGGTTTATCAGAAAAGCAGATCAACAAGACTACATTCGGTGCATAGGTTTCACAGATGATGCAAAATAGCTCCACATAATAATTGGTTGCCTAAATGATGCAATTCTACTTCCCTAAGGAAAAGAGAGATATTGTGAAGCAATATCTAAAATGTATTGCTACACAAACTTAATCATCAATTTAATAAATTGAAACTGTAGCTGCACAATGACAAACCACCCCTGACAATCAATCTTAATTCATTTCAGCATTTGCGTAAATTGGCACCTCCATGAAGCTTTTGTAAATAGCCAAGAATAACCTATGAACATCTGGATGCTCTTCACCAGCTTGGAGCTCCTTGGCTATTATTTCTTTTCCAAAGTGCTAAAAAAAAAAAAGTAAAATAAAAATAAAAAACTATGAATTAGACCTTGAATAGAAAAAATAAACAATCCCAACATCTTTGGTTGGATTACCATAAACTGATTCACAATAGTGTTAAATACTCATATGACATAAACCAATTGGAAGGTAGTAAATCCCATCCAAAACAGACATATTTGCTCAAAACTATTACCTTATAAACAAGACCAGCACTACTGAGTTTGGTGGAGAATCCATGTCCAAAAACCTCCGCAAACCCCTTCTGATGATGATCATATCGGTCACGACTCGGATCATACACTCCCCCAACATCAAGCACAGCATCAAGACCGTCCAAGACCTGCAATTTTCCATTCCAATTAAGTTCACTACAAACCTTTCCACTCAAAATGAAAAAAATTGCTCTAGCTAATCCATACCTGTTCACATCAGAAAAGAAGCAAAAGTTTGAAAGTATCATACCTGAGGATCTCTGGTTCGAACAATTTCGGCGTCGGAGAACTTGTTGGTGAGGCGAATCATGAAGCAGCCGAGAGCTTCGTCGCAGTGGAAGCTTCCATTGTGAGTGCCGACTCGCTTCAAGGAACTTCCGTTGAAAGAAGCAGAGTAGAAAGGAGAAGAAGAAGAAACCCTAGCGTTGCTGGTAGCCATGGCGCAAGGAAGGAGAAGAAGGTTCCTTTGGGAGGTGAAGAGCTTCCAATTAAATCCTCTCGTTACAGTTAATGCCAACATTTGCTTCAAATAGGCGGGTACAGGTTTTTGAAGGTCATGTGAAGAGACAATTTATAGTCTCTTTATAGTGGACCATATCAAGCATCAACTCCATAAACGGCGTCGTTTGTGATTGTCTTCCAATCGGTTGTTAAAAACCAAAAATATTTCTGGTGAAATGGAAAAGATAAGCAAACATGCGAACACAAGCCTTCTTCGTCAAGCTCATGCCAATGGCTGCTCTGAATCTGAATCCCACTTCGCTCTCTTCTTCTTCGATCGTCCACACCAACCCATCTTCAGACAACCTGCTAATTGCGTGTAGAAAGGTCTTTTCAGTACCTTCCTCGGTGCGTCGAGGTACTGTAATGGTGGTGCAGTGCAGCAATTCAGAACAGGAAAGTGAAAATGGTGGTTTCAAAAACGCGTTGTCTGGCATGGTTAACGACCAAGTTGATGAACTATTGCGCAAAGAAGAGAACATGGTTTTGCTCGACGGGCTGGACAAGGCGTCACAGCGCGTAGAAATGGCCAAGAGAGCGCTCGCTGAGATCGAAAGTCAAGAAGTCGAAGCTAGGAAGACGAGAGAGTACTTGACCCAGCTCGAAGCCAGAGCTTCCGAGGTTCGTCTCTTTACCAATTCTCTTTCTGGGTGATTCAAATTTACCTCCCTTACAACTGTTTTTTTATCAAAATTGATCCCCAAAATTTGGAACTTTCGTAGTATAGTTGGCTACGTTATTGATTTCTGCTACATTTTGATGCTCAAATTGTTAGTTAATATGTTGTGTCTCTATTAGTGTACTGGTAGGCATAGAGAACAGAAACAAAGACATTGGATTTGTATGTAGTTTGTGAAGTTAACTTGTTTTTTGATTGGGGAAGATATGAATATATGATTGAAGGAATAATTTGTTGGGGGCATGTTTATGTTGCTAATAATATTCATTTTCTGCTATCAAGATTGAAGAATCTCAAAGGGATATATTAGAAGCAAGATCCAAGGTTGAAGAGGCCGAGCGCTCTCTGTCGTTTTATGTGGATGAAACTCCAGATGGGGTCTCAGTGAATGAGGAAATTGACAAAGATCAAGAGAGGTTGGAGTCTGTAAAAGCAGCTTCTATCGCAGCCCTTGTTGGCACCGTTGCAGGGCTACCCATCTTCCTCACACAAGTGAATAGCATTTCGCAACTGATCCTCCCTTTAGCAATTTCCTTTGTCAGCTGTGCGTTGTTCGGGGTTACCTTTCGGTATTCAGTGAGAAGAGACTTGGACAATGTTCAGCTCAAGACAGGGACATCAGCAGCCTTTGGCTTCGTTAAAGGTACGGATTATGGCATTCCAAATATGTTAACGAACTCGCTAATGGTGTTTTGAAACTTGAAAAGAAATGTAGGAAGTTGTTGGTGCTCTATTGATGTGTGAAATGAATTTGCAATGCAGGCCTTGGCACACTCGGTGGAGGATCGCCATTAGAGCTACATATTGATAGCATCTTGTCGCATGCTTTCAGTGGTGCACTGAACGTGTCCGAGAATGTTTTTATCTTTCTCTTTGCCTCGGTTGCCCTAGATTTCTGTTTCAAGACGAGACTTATTAGTCCTTTTCCCATGAAAAGACCAGTTCCAAAGACGAATTCTTAGAAGTTGGCCAGATATATACATAAAGGAGTCTTACAATTGCTCTTTCATTGAACACTGTAATATTTTTTGAATCAAAAGCCCCAAGAAGTTGGACACACGTACTATTACTTGCGTTGTTGCAAAATTTGCAGCTAAAGAGAACTTGAACAATTTATTTCAAATCAAATAAAACCTTTAGTCTATACAATTAATTAAGCTGATGTAGAAGTCATATACCGGTCCACCCCAACATTTACACAATATGTGTTTTGTACCATATCAAGAAGTCGCAACAATGTTCTGAAAAAAGTCAATAAGAGCATCTGTGTAAACTAATTACTATTCTCTTCATCAATATCATGACTGCCAAAAATAAAGATCAACTTGGGTTAAATATATAGCCAAGTCCTGCAATGTAACCTCTTCTTTTCAACAAGACGAACCCGAAGTGTCCTTATGTCCCCACGACTTTGCTTATTTGCGCTTGAAGGATGCAACTGGGATCTTCAAAGGAACTTATTAAACATGGATGATGCCCAAAGACGGATGCTACTTGCAGCTTGCCAACAGAAAAAGGCAGCTCAGAGCAGATGGATGCTACTTACAACTCTTGACGCTTGCTTGAATTTACAAGATGATTTTGCATTAGACTAATTAATCCCCATTCTCTTCGATACCAGATAGAGAATTAACCTGCCGCTGCAACTGTAAAGTATAATCAAAGCATGAAAAGACAGGTAAGAGATTACAGATTAAACTCAAGCCAAATATCATGTTGCCATGTTATATATCAGGAACCAAATCCTGCCTACACAAAGATATGCTACTAGGACATCACGGCCCATTCCAGGTGTGTATAAGGATACTTCACCCACTAAGAGCAAGCCAAGGCAAGTGAAGATGACTAATTATCTTCCAAAAATTCTAGTTCAGCACAAAACAACTTTAGTTAACAGTAGACAGCACTACCACTATTCTTTTTAATTTTTGTTGAAAAATACCATGTTAAATCCACTAGAAATCATATGATAAACAACAAGAATAAATATAAATTAAACCGTTCTGAGCAAACTCACATTGATGTATTTTGCCCTCTCAGCATTTAGTTCATCAGTCAAACTGCTCATCCTGCAAAATGTGTGGAGAAACATATATTAAGTTTCATAGACAGAAGATATCTAACAAAATCACACAGCTCATATTGGTGATGACCAACCTTGCTTGAAGCTCTGCAATCTTGAAAAGCAGTGAAAGCTCCCTTTCAGATGCAGCTACTTCAACCTGTGAAACAACATAGAAATGGAAAAGCATCAAGCAGATGTGTCCAATGTCCATGCATTTGATTGTCCAAAATGATGTAATGACTGCAATTATAAATTTTATGCCATAACTAACATATTCATCCCAATAGATCACAATTATGCACCCAACAAAAGATAAAATATCCGAAGGACGCTTATTCATCATTCAGTCTAGGATCAACATAGTTACTCACACTTCCACTGTTCTCTGAACTACGAGGTAGCGGAGGTAGCTTTCCATTTTGAGTGGCTGAAACAAAATTGTGATAGGAAAATAACATGATCAATCCCCTTTAGATTATATAATTATTTCATTTAGAATAAAGCAACACGACCATAACTCACCATCTGTCACCTCAGTAGGTTGCATGCTGTTCAACAAATTCAAAATATAATCCTGACATAAGACAACATTTCAAATTAGAACATCTGTTGCTTAAACAGCTGAAGTATTCATTTACTACTTCTAAAAATGAACTTGCTACTTTACTCGTTAGTTATTTTCTCATACCTGTTGAATAGTAGTTTGCTGAAACAGATTCTGAAGGTGAGACGTTAGAAATGATGTTGAGACATTGGGGTCCTGACTGGCAGGCTGACCAAAAAGAATAATGTTAATGAGAACAATAGAGCATGCCTTTATTTAAGAAAGACTTCAATTTTATTAATTCATTGTACACTGCTGGACATAAAAGGACTGCAATGGAAATAATGGTGGTAAGCAGCAAGGTTGCAAATTAAATATTAATAATTCAAGAAGAAGAAGTTCACTCACGAACCATTTGTTTGGAGTCAAATATCCAATCACCAACACTTGCAGACTTTCTAAGGGGTGATACCTGAATATCAAAGAAACATAAGTAAATAACTAATTACAGCAGCTATATATAATCAAGATAATACTTCCCATCCCTTGTAAATAGTGACGTGGAACTGTACTTAATGGAGCATGTAGCACAAACTTTGGGTTTGTAGAGGGCTTTTGGAGGAACAAACAAATAAGAAGCTGTACCTTTACAAGATCAAGATTTTCTGATGTTACTGAAAATCTCCCTTTAATTTGAACCAGATTAGCAGCCTTTGTCTTGTCATCTAAAGAATCTCTGAACCCTATAGGATAATACACAGAACACAGTTAATGCTACAAGATCTCTAAGCTAATAGTTGTAGTAAATAGTACATGCAACACCGTAAATAATAGATTTCAACAGTTCAGGATAAGTTCTTTTACCTGAAGAAGATTTTATTGGAGCAGACAAACTGTTGGCGGAAGCTCGGTTTGGAAGCATTGATAGACCACTAAAATTTGGTTCTCTCCGTGCTTCACGGTTAGGTTTCTCCATTATTGGTTGGTTGTCATTATCATATCTAATAATTACGAAGCCCAACTATTATAACTTGCAATATATACAGATGTTAATAGTTCATTTTCTGAAGGAAATAGAATTCAGAAATATTGATATAAAAGAAATGAAATTTAACAAGCATATAACTAATTCAAATTGGCAAAGTTAACTTCTTAATACTTAACATATAAATTTAAGCTACAACATCTCACATCACTGAAATGAAATTAAGTACTACCACCAACCTTTCAAAAAAGCGCCCCCTTTCTGTTGCAGACTGAGAATGACCCAGTACATTACCAGGCATGAGTGGCCCACTTCGAGTTTTGCGACCCCTAACCGTAGTCTTACTCTTGACAGGCACAAAGTCCTTCTCCGAGGTTGATGCCTCAGTGCTTGTTCCATTTTTCTTCAAACTAATTATCTCTTGTAACCCAGATTCTGCCACATCACTTTCCACTATTTTGCCCTTCTTGGCAGAACTCTGAGGCTCTGAATATTCACAACTTGTTGGGCCTCTACTCTCAGATTGAAGTGCATTATTGTCTACATCCAACTTCGTACAACTAGGAAGGCAATCAGCTGCATCCTGCTTAAGATAAACAAGAAACTGTATGCTAATTCTGATATAGATGAATATTCTCAGAGAGACTAAGCAAAATAAACAAATCCTGAGAAGCAGATTGGCCTAAACTTGAAAATTCGAATATAATATAAGCAAATGTGATTATTAACCTTAGTATTAACAAATGACTTCATGATTTCATTTTCTTCCTTTATCTCGGACACATCATCGTCGTCATCTTGTACCTAGCAGAAAGGTAAAACTAATGTGACTAAACAACCAAAAATTGGCTCCTACGAGCATTCATTTGGTAAATAAAGAAAAGTAACGTACTAGTGATGCTTGAGCCTTCAAATCCTCAACATCAAAATTCCAGGCACTAACTCCTCGGTGGTATTCACTCTGTCAAGGGAAAAATATAAAATGTTACAACCAGATAGTAGAAAAATGAAATGTAAGCCATTCAAATAACAAAATGTATAAACTGGCATTTCAGAACAATGAAATTAATAAAGAGAGAAAAAGCATCAACGCATCATCATGATGTTATCATTATTCATATCACGGCTACTGTGCATAACCAAGTTTTCCAAGAAATGGAAAACTGGGCTCCATTGTTACCATACAAGAGATGGATGCATGACCCAGCACATTGTTACCATACAAAAGCTGGATGCATGTTTTTATATAACAGGGGTCCAGGTAGGTCATTGGTATTCAATAATAACTTACATAATCTGTTAGGTTTATATTGTTTTCAGAATTGGTTGACATTTCATGCTTGAAAGCAACCTATGATTATGACAGACGGTAACAAGTCTCTAACATTAAGCTAGACATATAAAAATCCAAGGCAAGCTGAAGTTCGACAAATGCTTATTGTTTACACTTTAATTGGGTCTTACACCTGATACTACAAACAGAATACAGAAAATGATTGGCAGGAACCTTAAACAACACGATTAGAGCAGAGGAGAAAAAATGTATTGTTAAATTACAATAATGGGCTACAATATAATGGTTTGGGCTTCCACTCCTAAAAGGTCAACCGTCAACCTTGTTAGCAGAGTTTCACTTGCATCATTATATGTAGTCTTTCCACTTTATATTTTACCAATGTGGAAACACTTAACACTCCCCCCTCACATGCAGGCCTAGTAAGAGAGATGGGCAAGGGCCCAAACCTGCATGTGTATAGGTGGATTAAGTCAAGAGGTAACGAAAACGGACCATTAGGCCCAAACAAAATCGGCTCTGATACCATGTTAAACTTGACTACAACCCAAAAAGTATAATGGTCTGTTCATTGCCCAAGGGTAAAATGGAACATACGACATATTACAATTCCAAGTGATGTTCCAAACCTGTGATATGGCTTCTTGTTCTGCTGAAGGCATTTTCTTTAAAGCTAGTTGTGCAGCATCTTTAATCTGCAAAAGATGACCAAGCCCGTCAAATATGCAAACAAAGACAAGCAAAATGAAGATGACAGCATCAGAGCCATGTGTGGCTAACCTGGAGGGCTTTTACGCGGTTCCAAAGAGGTGGCAAGTCAGTAAATAGTTTCTTCACAGAAAGCTCTGGAGGCTTAGCATGCTTAAAAAATGAGTGCTTTAATAACTTTTCTGCTGTTGGCCTTTTTGTTTGGTCTTTCACCAGGCACATTGCAACCATTTCTTTAAAAGACTGATTGGGAAATCCCATAATTAGAATACGATCATAAGAAAAACACATTGCAACAGCAAACCCTAACCCTCTAGACAGAATGTAAACTAGTACCTTTGAGAACCTTTTGTCACGATCATAATCAAGCCCGGGAGGGGCATTCTGAATGGTCATCAGCAGGACCTATTTACAATGAAAAGAGTAAGACATGTATAGAAGATGTTTCAATTAAACACTTCCCTGGGAAGTTCAAACAAAGTGCATACAATCTTGTTGAATCTCAGTAATTGGAGGTCTACCTTCATTGGAGGGTATTTCGAGAAAGGAGCATGACCATGAGCCAACTCCAGCGCTGTTATTCCAAATGACCATATATCAGCCCTGCACAACACGCAACTGGTAAATCCTACATGTTGCGTGTTATAAATTAAAAGTCCATCTTGTTTGCTTCATGAACAAAATATAAACCTGGCTGGCTTAAGGTGACAAAAAAGAAATTGCATAATAATCAGGGAGAATGATTTTGCTGACGAGCACAAAAAGTAAAATCAAAGCATTAATGAGCTACACAGAAGGTCCGGCAACCAAAGCCCTATAACCACCAATTTCTCAACAAATATATACACACATGTAAATACATAACATACACATATGCAGCCTATGCCTATCTATTGCAAAGTCATTCACGTGATTGTTGGACAAGGTCAACATGACCACGCGCACCTGTCTTTAAATACACAATTTTATGCCAAGACTACCGCGATAGCAGGATGATATAAGAGGACTGAATTAACAAGCAATTCACTCTACTTGTATTTTAGTTCGCAATGCGACATGAGTTAACACAACACATGTTGAAGCACAAATGTGGGAAACAAACACGGACAACATAAGCTTATGTCTAAAATGATACCAGGTTAGCTAGTCAAGAAATAGGATCAAGCGGAAAACTTCTAAAACATTGCATAACCTCGTAATATGATAAAACTCACTTGGAATTATATCCACTTCCTGGCTGCAATACTTCTGGTGCCATCCTGTAAATCAACTATAAATTAAAATCTGAAGCAAGTGCACTGGTATATTATAATTAAAGCATCAAAATTCAAAACATGAGAAAGATAAAATGGAGTTCTTCAACAAGCATCTTACCAGCATGGAGTTCCTACAAAAGTATTTCTTGATCGCTGTCTATCACCTGTCTCGAACATGCAAGCTGACACACCGAAGTCAGCAAGCTTTATCATCCCATTAGTGTCAAGAAGTATGTTTCCAGCCTGTAAGACATTAAAACATCCCTAACTTACACCTTGGAACATTGGATTATATTAAAGGGAGATGAATATTTATGTTATGACATCGTGCGAAATATTCACTTTAGACTGACCTTAACATCTCGATGAATATGTCCTTGTCGATGAAGGTAATCCAAAGCCTTTAGAGTTTCTTTGAGGATAGATCCAATAGCAGCCTCTTCAAATCCATCCGGATATGCTATCTTCATGAGATGCAGACAAGAACCCTCTGCCATGAATGGCATAACCACCCACAGATTTCGTTCAACGACAAATGAACAAAATGCCCTTACAACATTTGGATGATCTATCAGACTCATTGTTTGGGCCTCCCTACGCATGTCATCCTGAAAATTAATATAATATACAATCATACGACTTAGGCTGGAGGAACCACTTGTTTTCAACATTTACACATATAAGTATCGGTATAGCAAGCTTTATACGTAGAGAAGGAAGACTGTTGCAAACTATCCTCTAAGACTAGAGTGTTTAAATATAACCAACTCCACCATTTTAATAGTTCGATTATGATCATAGTGTGCAATCCACAAGATAAAACAACCAATTCATATAAAGGAATGTTGGACCAGTAGTAGTTTCTAAGGGAAAATTTAAAACAACGAGGTCATAGAGCATTTCATCATTTCAATAGTCAAATTACAATCATAAACCAAAAACAAAAAATGGAATAAGCAATTCATATAAAGCAAAGGAAAGGGGCATTGAAGTTAAAGAATTTAACGAATACACGATCAAATACCAAAACAAGAAAAAACTTGTGAATATATTCCTAAATTGCCATTATTGCAGGACCCGTGCCATAAAGTACATAGTAAACATAGCATAATTAGGAGGTCTTATATAATATGATATTTAAACAATCTAGGGATTTAGGCGGTCAAGTTGAATCATTTATATTTAATTGTTACTTAATTGGAAAATATGGATTCTACTATTCTAGATAATTACTTCTTGTTCTCAATGTTCTACGAAGCTAAGAAACAAGTCTCAATAAGACTATTGTCCTACCTATTAATCACTTTTAACTCTTGGATAAACTTTTGCAAGCCCATAACAACAATTGATTAAGAAATTTAATAGGAAGCCACTTGGCACCGATATTGCAACTCAATGATAAAGTTCTGGTGCACTTGTACAGATGTTACACCAATTTTTTCATGTTAGCTTATGCCTCTCCTTGCCCCTTTTAGATTTTTCTACTTGGATTCTCCAACTTCCCCTCACGGGATCACAAATATACATACGATGCACTAGTCTAAAGTCTAAACCATTGTAGGTGGTTTTCACTATCTTATCTTCAATGGAAACCACCCGAGCTCTAGGTCGGAGAGCTTCATTCTTAATCTTATCCTTCCAAGTGCTACCACCAATTCACATAAACATTCTCATATCCAGCACCACATCTTATGACTAAAGTCTCTTTGAAATCCAACATTTAGTGCCATGCTACAGGTGGCCATATAGATAACCTATAAACTTTCCCTTCAGATTCAAAGGGATTGTTTTACCCCCACACTATATATATGTGTGTGTGTGAAAATTTAACTCTAAGTTTAGTAAATTAGGAAAGATGTTGGTGAAATTAGAAAATATATTATTTAGAAAAGTTCAGTGTAATTGGTCTACATTATTTCCTATTTATATTCTAAATCTCCTATATAAAGGGCTCTTTTTGAACTTATTAGCACAAGTCATCCACATCAATAGTGTAAATTTAACATAGTATCAGAGCCTCTGATTCACTGCTTTGAGAGTGTCTTGAATCTTACGTCATTCCGGCAGCAACCTTAGGTTGCTTGCCCAACAAATGATTTTTTTCTTATTTGAGAATAATATTTTATTTTACTTTCTTATTTTGAGATTTCATTAAAATTCTTGATTTTTTTCATGATCTTTCGTTGCATTTATTTTCATCCTCCTTACACATGGTATGCTTTCATGTTAAGGGAATATCTCTTTGAAAAAAAATCCCTAGTCTCGTCTCTTTCTTCTCTTTAAGTTTTGCTTTACCAAGTAAAGATGGCATTCACATTTATGAGGCTAGCAAGTAAACTTCGCCTCTTCTAAAAGGACATTCTAACCTTAGAAAAAGAAAAAAGTCTTGGCGGCACCGTATGATATGTTCCTTAAAAGTCGGCCGAATTTTTCCATAGCTTTTGTTTGTTTGATCACGTGCTAGTGATCAAAGTGTGGTCGTCCTCTAATATCGGAGCCAAAGTCCTCTCCATCACGCGCCGCCACACACCTTGCTGGAGGAAGCAATACAGATTCTTATTTTCCAAATCTACTTTATTCTATCCATGCCTCTGTTTTCAATCGAGCCCCTCGTTTGACAATACTACTAAAAAAAGTAGTCCATGAGCCATGAAACTAATTCTTTCAGACCCGCATACTACTAAAACGTAGTCTCTAAGTCATGATGAGACTATAGAAATAGTCCATGAGCCTCCCATTTGACCAAAATACCAAAACGTAGTCTCTAAATTATGAGGTCACACATTGGTACGTCAACAAAGTTCATTCAACAACATCTACCATTGAGATTAACTCCAACAACCAATATGTGCTATTGGGAAGAGAAAATTCAAGTTTTTGTATTGATATGATTTAAATGCTCCAACTTGAAGGGGAGTGAAAATTCAATTTTAAGGATAGTAGAATTAGGAACAAAGTTGGTGTAATGAGGGAATATATGTATTTAGAAAAGGTTGGTTTAATTTTATGGTTAGTTTATTTTCTATTTTTGGTCTAAATTTTCTATATAAAATTGTGTCTTTTTGTACTTGTTAAGACAAGTCATTCGCATCAATAATATAAATAACAAGTTATAATAATACAAAGCCAGAGACATCAAAAACGCAATTCAATGATAAATGGCCTCGTGTACATATACATATGCTGCACGTGATACAAATTGCACGAGAAGAACAAATTGCCAAACTGGTCTATTTATATTAAATGATAAAAGTAATTCTATACAAGCAGCTTCATTGTCGGAAGGGGTAACGTGCTTCCAAATTTATTGCAAAACAATGTACTAACGTGTGATCTAAGCATTTCAAACAACTTTATGATCCGTTTGGATTCTTGGAAGCCCTAGCTGTGAGACAAATCCAATGTTTGGAAGCACAAAAAAAGTTGGAATTGGATTTGTCTCAAATCCAATAATAGGCAAAACATGTCTACAGTATGGATTTCAAATGATAACTCTAAGCTTGTCATGTGAAATTCCATGGTTTCCCAAATATGATATTTGTATTTGAAATACAGTAACTCAAATACCAAAATTCAGATCAAAACATTAGTTCAAACATAAATCCGGCGAATCATCTAACTAAGCACCTTAAAGGAATTTCTTTATACCAGTTCTTATGTTCAATGTTTCTTCTTCACCCCAGCAGACAACAATTCATGATTTAAATCAAGCAGAACAAGATGCAATGAAAGCACAACATCTACAAGTCATAGCATTGTTTTTAAAAGTCCACTCAATGCATTCAAAGTTGATTTGCAATTGTCAATGAGGATCTGTAGAATTCAGCATGGTCCAGACAGGCAATGAAATTATTTCAAACTCCATCGTTTGCAACTACTCACAGTTTTAACCAAACAAATCAATTAATCAAACTAGATGAAAACACGGAAGCATTCAACATCGAAGAATATTCAAATTGAACGATCAAAAGCCACACGAATCAACTAGATGTTGCAAAGCTCACAAAACAGTCAATCAAATTCAAACCTATTAGCAACAACACAAAATGAGCCGAATAAAACGAAACTGACCAAGTTGCTATTGCAGCGATCGAGATCCAAACACTTAATCGCGACCACTTCATTGGAAGGAAGATAGATCGCTCTGTAAACAGTAGCACTCGCGCCATGGCCAATCTCTTCAAGGAGCCTGTAATCACTAGGATCCGCAGAGTAGGACCTCTGGCTAGTACCTGTCCTCCCCATACCCTAACACCGCCCCAAAAACCACTAAACTCGATCGCGAAACCGCTCGGCGAAGCAAGCTAGAAGACAGCGCAGAGAACAGAGCGACTCCGTGCTGTGTGCGCGAGGTCTAAAAGGACTGAATTCTCGATGGTTTTTTTATTTTTATCTATTCGTTGACCACCATGAGAAGAGCCAAATACAGTAGAGACAGGGGCTTTGGGATGGGGGAGAGAGTTGCGGGTGCTGACGTGTACGTGTGACGTGTGGTGCTATGATGGTGACACGTGGAAGCGGTGGGCTGAGGAACTGCTTGGACCCCCTCCACGCTGCTCTTGTTTTGCTTTTATCGAATTTATTGTATTTTACTTTAATCTTTTTTTATTTTTCAACCGGTTGATGCCAACTTTTGGAGTAAAACGTATTTTATTTGTTGCCAATTTCAGCGTTCCTAATTTTTTGGGTTAATGTTTGTTTATTACAACTTTTATGGCAACCTCAGCGTTTAAATCTTCAATTAAGGAGACTGAAAATGACGCCTATAGTTTCTTTATCCATTTCTTGATTATGATTACCAACAATTGAACAAATAAAGGAATATGGAGGGAAAGAAATGACACTAGTACAACATGACTCACACCATTTGAGATGCGTTTCCTTTTTTTATACATGAGTTTTTATCTAACATACAAATAAGAAATATGTAATTGCTATAAATTGAACATTATTTTGAAACATGTAATTCCTAGAAATTAATAAAAATTGTACGTTATTTTAAAGAAATTACGCGTATACAAATAATATATCAAATTTCCTCAATTTGGTTTATGTTCTAATTTTATCATTTTAATATCAAAATTGTTCCAATTTATTTATGTTAGTATTCATTTTGTTTCATCTAATAATTGAGCGGTCAAATTATGATTATGTGAATTTCATAAATTTTTTTATTAAATTATACCATTTAAAAATACTTTCTTCTTTTTTACTTTTAAATGAGTGAGTCATTCAAAAAAGTATTGTTCAAATGCTAAAATAAGGTGGATTAATATGTGTGGATTTATCACAATATTTTTGCTATTATTTATTCAAAAAAAAATAACTCATTCGAAAAATGAAGTTTGGAACTCTTCTAATCTGAAATAGCTACTAATTTCGTAATTTATTGATATAAGAAAAATGTACCAAACATATTATTGACTAGTTCAAAAAAATGAAGACTATAATAATTTGAAAATGTAGCAAATCTTGACAAAACAAGTACTGTAATAGACAACAATCATAGGAGATTTCCATTTCACCCATAGATGGTACTAAAATGTATAATTATAGTACTTGCTTCTAATATCATGTGGGACAAACAGATGTGATTTTAGAGGTTAAATTAGGCTTTTATCTTTACAGTAAATTGATATGTCTATTATCAAACACAACACAACACAACAGCTAGCTGGTACCCATAATCTTCACACTATAGCCCATCTTAATCCTCAAGATTTGTCAACTCTTCTACTTTACATGTTACAACTCCATTTATTGTGGCCTCCCCATCCCTTTCACTGTCTTCCCATCCCATGTTTTTAAAATAAAACCAACCATACTATTGATATTATTCAGAAATTAAAATTGGCACGATACAGTCAAGTTGGCTAGAACCTTAACCCTTGAAACCAGACATGGAACCGGACTACTTAGCTAATTTATGAGTTGTCGGATTCGTTGAACTGTACGAAAAGTTAAACACAACGTTAATTTGCGTTAAACTGTCACCAACCAAGACTCACTCTACTACCTTCCTTAGTTTTTGAATTAATGAGTTATACAATATGAAATGAATCGGATTCAAAAATGACCCTTTGTCAACCCTATCGTTGTTGCATATTTCATACCCTCTAATAAATCCTAAGCATCCCCTTTATCAGCCTTAACCACCGTTGGAAGTCTCCGGCAGCCACCACCCAAAAATTCATCAATCACCACCACTACCCTCATCCCCCCAACCCACACCAGCCCAATTTTCTGTCAAAGTTTAGAGAAGCATCAGAATCTCCTTAACCCACCCTTACTCGTGCGAACCCGTGGGCCTTAACCCACCCTTACTCGTGTGAACTCGTGGGCGATCACCGCTCCCTCCATGTCTAAAAAAATAATATATTTTTTATAAAATTAGTTATATATGAATTGTTACTACTATTTTTATAATATAATTAATATGTCTTAACGTGTGATCGTGAAACAACTTAGTATGTTATTCTGAACCAAGTAAAAAGGTTTGATTCTATATTTCCGGTTATCAGAAAGTTACAACCACAAAGATGATGTCAAGATCACATGGACAACCTTTACAGCCTATGATTGAGAGACTGTGTGCATCTTTTGTCCTCCATCTCCATCTCACACCACTTGCTTCCATTCTCTTGTCTTGTGTGTATACTTCATGTTAAAACAAAAACATTTCAATATTTTGTAGTAAACTCTTAATTTCAAAACTGGGCCTTACAGTGAAAAAAAAAAAAAAAACACTAATCATTTACAAGAAAGGCTTAAGAAAAACAAAATTTAGAGTATTCTAAGGCGTCTAAGGGTCTTGGCAGATGATTTGGAAACCATATAGCCCACACCTAAACACATGACCCAAATACCCACATCAACGGCCCAGTTCACTCCCTCCATCTCCATCTCCAAGTCAACATAGTCCCCATCAACGTCAACGTCAACCTCGGAGTCGGACCACTCCTCTAAATCTCCACCGTCCGATACCCTCTCCCAGTCCCCACACGAGCAACACCAATTATTCGATTCAGATTCGCCCTCATCTCTCTCCTCTGGAATCGTCTCCAGAGCAACGAAGCTCGTCCTCTTCCTCTTCACCACCATCTCCACCCTCTCCGTCAATGGATCATGCTCTTCTTAGGGATAATTCCCACCCCCCCCCCCCCCGTCATTCCCGCCGGTCCGTCCACCGCCACGCACACCTCCGCTTCCGCCACCTCGATCCCAACCATTTCGCTCTCCAGCGCGCACTTGCACTCCAATTTCCACTCTTGCCCCTCGCCTTTCCTAAAATTTCCCTTAATGGCCTTCTGGTCGGCCAAGTACACCTCGAACCCGACGCCGTCCCCTGCCCGGACCCGCTCTCTGCATCCGAATATCACCTCCCCTTCCCTGGTCCTCGCCGACACGACCCGGTGGAGGGTGAGGAAGGCTTTGGATTCCGGTCGGATCTTGGAGCCGTCGATGTCGAGAGGGCTTCAGTTGGCGCGTGGATGGTAGAGGAGAGTGAGGGAATCGGGTATCGGCGGTGGGTGGGCGGTGAGACCCGAGAGTAGGACGAAGAAGCCTCTGATGTTGAGGCGATCTTGAAATTTGTTGGTGGAGATGAAGGTGTGATAATCTGTAGACCTACACATGTCTTTGGAATTGTGATTGGAATGGTTGTGTTTTGGGTGAGTGAATCTGTGTTCGCAAATAGGGTTTTGATGAGGAAATGAGGAAGAAGATGATGAAGATTCTTAAAAGGAATAGTTGGACGAGAAAGGCGGCGGTCGGTGAGATCAGATACAGTGTCTGTCTTGGGTTTGGGTTTGGGTTTGAATCGGGGGGTGGGGAGCACGCGGTTTTCTTCATTACGTGGAACAAACGACAAGCCCCAGCTACAAGACGAAACTGCCTGCTGAATTGCAAGCTGTTGATGCATTTTGGGTCTCTTTTGAGTTCTCATGTTCGGGCTTCTTATCGACGGTATGAAGTTAAATTTATGTGTTTAAAAAGAGAACTAATAAATAACGGGGTGAGAAACACAAGCTTATACTAACCGAGCTTGAAACCTCGAATGCGATTTGGAGTTGTTTGGTAACCCTTCTTGCTTTTAAAAGTGTTTATAGAAGTGTGTGTAAAATGTGCTTTTGTATAAGAGGAAAAAGAATCAAAGTCGATATATTTTTCGCTTAGGCCAAGTCAAACCATGAGGTGATGACAATTTATTAAATTTCGTTTATAATCATCCGAGTGAATTGGTGGAAGCGAAGCGACAGTCATCACCTCATTAATGGTTTATTCTAATACAAAAATTAATTAATTTTTTTATGATAAATATATATTAATATTTTAATTAATATATGGAAATGGCTTTTAGAGACCATGAGTAACTTCTTTCTAGTTTTACTCTCTTTTGTTGAGATTTATTAATTTTATTATATAGCTTCAATTAATTATGCTAATTTATAATTTATTAAATCATGGAGGAATAATTTGTCACGGGAGCTATGCGGGATAAGATAAATCTCTGAAGGTCGGCAATTGATATTAGAAAAATAAACTAAAATGTACAAAATTGCAGCTCATGAAACTCCATCATCCTCGTAAATATCCCAACTGATTATATGGCTGAGAATTTTTATAATTCTTTTTATGAAAATAACATAAATTATAGAGGAATATAAATTTTCAAATATATACTTTTTCCTCGGTCATTCCGATATCATGAGAGATTTTGTTGTTTTGTCCACGTATACAAATATTTGTCCTACAACTGTTCGAAACCTAGAAGTCCCAAAATAGAGCTCAAGTGTTGGATCGTTACTCTTGGGTTCTTAAAGCATGCACAAATCTAGCATATTAGACACCAAAATGTGTACTCAATAAGAATCTCAATTAAGAAATCTAAATCATATCTCGTTAGTGAGGATTCTAGAGAATTAAAAACAGCGAAAATCTCTATCTAAATTATAGATTTGTGAGATGGATCACTTCCTCTCACGAAGAAATGAGTACCTATATATACAAGTCAAGCTCACCACGTGCCGTCGTGTAATTGATTGTTGGATGAACAATATTCACTCCAGATGTATAAGTTTTAAACTTTCAAGTGCACAAACCACGAGCGCTAAAAGATCTTTAGAGCTCCTGGATTCTCTTCTACTTCTCTAAATAGCGTCTTAGTATCCGAACAAAACAAGATGCCGCGGTGATGGTCCGAAAAGAAAGGGATTCTTGAAGGTAACCCGACAGGACGGATAGCCTTGACGGTGATGTAGATAGGCGAACTGAGAACCTTTCATGTTAATTAGTTAAATGTTGTGGTCTTCTTCAGGCCTTGGAACCGACTTGATGACTGAAGAAACACTCAAACGGCATACAAGGTGAAATCATTGTTCTCGTAGTGATGGTGTATGTGATAGTAGCTTTGACTTGTCGCGATGAAGTATTACCCAATAACCCAATAAACTCATCGCAACGAGCATCCTCTCTATTGTGACGGAGCATTGACCGAACGTCGATGCGCAAATGTAAATGTGAGTTTAACTATCAATTACACTGAAGGTGTATAAAATATTTACTCTTTTCATAAATGTAAGATTTATCCCTGGTTTTTGTAATTGAGGGATTTGATTCCAAAAGAGAAAACCAAAAGAAAGAATGGTGTTGCCTTAAGACTCCAATCAAATCCATGTAAAAAGCTGATCCTCTAAAGTGATATGCTATATGCCAAAGGGCCCAAATGAAGAAGAAGAAGCCTGGTCCAGTGCAGTGCAGTGGTGAAATATGGACCAACAATGAAGTTACAACCTTCCTGCACATGAAATTGTCTGCATTATTCACAATCATCTTCAACTAGCCTAATTTTATTCTCTCTTTTTTTCTTTTTTTTTGATACTTAAAGGTCTAGTTGATGTGAAGCCGTGACCATCGCATTTCAAAGTTGGAGTGCAACACTATCTTAATAAATAAAATTTGAAGTGACAAGTAATCAATTCATTGTTACACCACAATATGAAATCAGATCGATTAGAATTTGTCGAAATATCAAAAGTGATTGTCAATAATTTGGACTAGAACCAGACAGAATGGACCCATTTCAAAATTTTCAGTCTAGACCCAATCATGCCTAGACAAACTTGATCCATTTTCTTCATGATTAGAGGTCCAATGATCTCTCTCTTACGTATATAACATTATATAATTATGAGTCAACCATATTTAACATTATATAATTATGGTCTATGGACCACCACATACACTCTCTTAGTAATGGATCTTTCACCAACTCTCTAAAATCAAGAACCATACACATGTTAAAATTTCCAACATTACAATGGTAAAAAAATAAGCTTGTGATTGCAAGATTCTGCATAATTTTATGATCGTTATCACAAGTCGTCAATGGTGTGAGAATATATTTCTTTATATATATATAGAAAAACAAAGAACTAAAAAAAAGAAGAGTGTGACTTACACACGCCACAAAAGAATGTATTGAGTTGGATGGCCAAATTCACAAAGAAACAAGCATATGTTCATCATTTTTTCCTCTCCATCTATCATTTTCTCTTCTGCAACTAGATTGACCCACATACTCATGTATCATCAAATTCATGATCATCAATGGACATGCATGCATGTTCTTAATCACTCACGTCTATCAAAGATGGAATCTTCCCAGCTGACACCACACCATCATAGCCACTTCAATGGAGGAGAAGCAAAGATGGAGTCAATGATAAGGTCACCATGTCAAGACAAATTGAAGCTACTAGCTCTTTTATATATTCTTTCTTTATATATATATATATTTATATATGTAAATTCTTGTGATATATTGTAGCGTTGTGCCTTACTCATATTCAGTTATTCACTATTCTATTCCAACTTTCTACTTCCATAAGCAAATTTTAATTATTGATTTACTATGTTAAGTGATGCCATGAGGTTCTTTGCCAAGTGATCATTTCAAATACTATTTAACTCCCATGGGAAGGTTTAGTTTCTTGGGTTAAAAGTATAGTTACTACCCACACTTTGGTGGAATACCAAATTTGGTACTCAAATTTTAACTGTATCAGACTTAGTATCTACATTTCTATTTTTTTTACCCAATTTAGTA